>VWZL01002320.1:348433-448008 GCA_013396915.1 Stercorarius parasiticus | reverse complement strand
CTTTGAGGGTGGCAGAGCCCTGGCACAGGCTGCCCAGAGAGGTGGTGGAGTCTCTGTCTCTGGAGACATTCCAAACCCGCCTGGACACGTTCCTGTGCAACCTGCTCTGGGTGACCCTGCTCTGGCAGGGGGGTTGGACTAGATGAGCTCCAGAGGTCCTTTCCAACCCTATGATTCTATGATTCTATGATTGTGACCTCCCCACTGCCATGCAGCCAGCAAGGGACCTGTCACCTTTTTCCAGACAACTTAAGGAACACCGTAACTGGTATCTTCATGCACTCAGACACATATCCAAACAATTAAAAACCTGCCTTAAGTCAGTAATGAAACAAGCTTGATATTCAAACTTTAAAATGAAAGGGCACATCTACATTATAAAAGAAGTCTTTCTGCCATCACTCAAACAAAATTTCTTGCAGGATTTGGTGAAAACATTTGCATGAGCATTTACAGAAGCACTTTTCAGCCAGCATCTGAGTTTCCCTACAAATTATCATAAGGCTTTTTTTCTTTTTTTTTCCCCTCAGAGACAAAATAAAATGTTAAAAAGGCTAATTTGTAGGGAGGTAATACAACACTCCTTACACTTAAATACCATGTGCGTACAGAATAATTAACAGTGATTCTTCTTTTAATAACAGGATGAGCGCACTTTGAGAAAAGGTAATGCTGGTGGCGGTCAAAGCACACCAATCTATCAGCTAAAACACATGTCTATTGGCTAAAAGCTACTGTCTGTCTGATGGGAGTTACTGGTTCAATTGGTTTGGATATTTCAGAAGTGAATTCTCTTTTCCTGGGGTTTAAATATGGCTGAGATGTACCCCAACTTTTAAGAATAAGTGAATGCAACATGGTATTGAAAATATAACAGCCTATTGAGAGGGGAGTTAGTTTGCTGTATTCTTTAGGTTGTCACACTTCTTGCAGGTTTATAAATGTAAACCAAACATCCACTGTTTTAGATTTTGCGTCCAGTTGCCATGGTTGCGCCTCTTTTGCATTTTTGCTGTGGGATTGTGCCAGGGGAAGCTGTTGCTGTAGAAGGAAGGGGATTAGGCACAATTTCTGGGTCTGCACCCTTCCACGGCCCCAGCAGCATCTCCCTTCCACGAGCTGCTCTTGTTGACCTTCCCGGCACAGCTTTCTGTTATTATGCAGTAAGAGGATTTCCAAATTAGCTTTTGCATTTTTTTTATATATAGCCTGTTTCTGTTGTGTAGGATTTCACTTGGCTAGAAAGTAACGTGAGTTGATGTCAAAATCTCTTATAGACTTGAGCTGCATGGTACCATAAACACAGGGTGTGAGGAGTAGTTCAAATGCTCATCTTAGAATTCGCAAATAGCGGTGCCTCGAGCCTCAGTACAGAAACTGGGGAAAAAGTAAATCCCTGCCTCAGATGTCCTTATTAAACATACTGCTTCTCTCCCACCAAGTCAGTGCATCAGCTAAGGAAACACTGTATCAGGGAGCAGGAGGCATCAATGTACCACAGATTAATGTGGGAAGAATATTGCCAATGTATATTGCAATTTGGAATAAAACTTGCAGAAGCTGAGCGATGAGGGGTACTAGCAATTCTCCTTTTACAATATTTATATTAAATTACTATAGTCCAAGGGGGCAGAGAGATGAAATTTGGAGTTGGTTTCTGCTTTACACAGCTGAAAGAGATTTTTTGTTTGTTTCAAGAAATCCATAAAAAATGAATAGTTGGTTTTTATTTTTAATATGGATGTTAAAGATTCAGAGCAGAGAGCCTGTTTCTTTATGAATATCTCAGTAAAGAGATACTTTGACACTCTGTCTTATACAAAACCCAAAGGCCACTCATTCATTCATCTACGGCACTGATGCCGAAGGCAGGGGGTGTCTGCAGCCATTTATAGCTGTCGCTCTCCAATGGGATGGAAAAGGAAAATCTGTTGGCAAGAGAAGGCTTTTCCTTATGTTTTCTCGTTTTCCAATATGTTCTCAGAGAACTTCCAAGTAAAACACTTCCAGACATGTCTGCCAGCAAGCAGCAGTAATGAAGTACGATTTCTTCTTGACATGACAATCTTACATTGTGGTGGGGGAGGCGGCAACCCCAAGCCCAAACTTAGAATTGGTAACTCAAACACTAGATTTTCATTGTCAGTGAAGAAGTACAGCTATGAAAGGCTAGTTGCGTAACTTGCATCACTCCCATGTATAATTTGACTGACTAGGCCGGAGGTATCTGGCTGGATCCCTATGTCTGGGGACGCCAGACCCTACCTGCTGTGCCTGCTGTAAGCGCCCAGCGCCCCCAGTGCCGGGGCCGTTCCTCCTCTCCCGCAGCTGGAGGCAGGGGGTGATTGCCGGGTAGCAGGACACAGCCATCTGGCCAACCTGTATTGTTTTTCACAGCCTTAGTGGAGGCCGAAGACTTGATGGGTGTGTTACAGTGCATAAGGAAAAGAAAGCAGTTTGTTCCATATCTGCAGACAATTAAAACTCATTTTAAAGTCCCTCCCTATTCTAAGCTGTATTAATTACTCCTCAGCTAACCCTATGCAGTCTGTGGGGCCTTAAAAAAAAAAACAAAACCCCCATGCTTTAAACAGATAAAACCTGATTTGACAACAATTATTCCTCAAATTAATCTCTCCTGCCTACAAACTGAAAATAATTAGGAAGTTCCTACAGGCAGAGAAGTGCCAGCTTGCCAGGTGGGTTTGTTGGGTGAATGGCGAGTGGTTTGCTTGTCCTGAACAGATTGGGAACACTTTCCTGCATTCGTTCCTTGAGTTGGACTATTAATAAACATAATTCTTGCTGCGGAGGTCTGCGAGTCACTCATGTGCCAGCAGTCTCTGCTGAGCACGTCCTGCTCTTAGACCGGTACCCCTGAACGAATTGCTATGGAACCATATTTTGTAAAAATGGGTTACTGATTCCCTTGCTGGAGAAGAGGAGAGGAAGCGAATCTGCCAGATTATTTTTTTTTAATTGTTTTCTATTGGTTCTGCTTTCCTGGAGAGCATTATTAATAATCCTTTGTCAGGATGCCAGGGATGTGTCATTCTAAATGCCGCGTCATTAAGTGGGCGGTGTCTGCAGAGGTGTACGGACATTAAAACTGCTGCAATGAAAGAAAGCTACACAGCAAAATTTTGGAAGGGCACTGGGGAATTTTATTATCTGAGTGGATAAAAGGACAAAGGCCTTGAACAATAAATGCTGGCTACAAGTTCTCATAGGACAGGACGTACCCCTTAAGTACTTTTGCTTTCTATTGCATCCATTGAATACTATTGGTAACCCATCACCCTGAGGTTTTGTTCAGTCCGAATTTAATGCCAACTATAAATAATAAAAGGGGAAACAAACAGATTGGAGTGTGGTGAGGAGGGAAAATGTAATTATATGGACAGCTTTGATTGATAAATGCAACACCAAGGTAGTTCTGCTACTCATTAATACATTTAATATCATCTGTTAAGCTATAAACTAATTATTGAGCTGCCTTTGCCAGTGCATCCTGGTATTTTCTTTCGTTTTGCACTGGTTGTGTTAGAATTTAACATACATATATAGGTAAAGATTACCTATTTTTTTCAGATTCTTACCCTATTGAAAAGCAAAAGAGAACAAAGATATATGCAAGCAAAAAGAGTAAGACTTTAGTAAGAGTAGAGCAAGCCATTCTGTTCTCAAAAAGCCTGGTAGCTGATTAGTATCGATTAGGTCAAGGTGACCTATTCTAATACAGTACAGTTCTTCCCATCTCAAATTCAAAATAGCTGTAGTAAATAAGATTAATAGAACCAATTTGCTACTCCCAAGTAACATTGTAATATAGCTTCATATGACTGGGTTCACATTGGAAAATAAATAAATGGCCAGTAAAGCACCATGGAAGTACAGTTATGAATTTCCAGAGCAGTTTACAGTCCTTTATTAATGTGAAGCGTATGAACCAGATTATCGGCTGATAGGAAGTGACACAGTTCTACAATATTTAAAGAGCTGTCACAGACTTTTTTTCCCCCAAAGTTCAGTGTGTTCTGAAGTGCTCTTTTACTTCAGTTTTCTGCATTCCTGGTTCAGTTTGCCTTTGCTCATCTACTGCACAATGGTTAGCTCGGATGGGTCACCTAAACATACTTAAAGATACCAGATATAAAATGAAAATGTTTCTGTTAATTCTTTGGAGAGAAGACAAAATAGGAGGCTGATGGTATGTTGTGATATATTTCCAGCATCCAATAGATAAACATAACAAGATAGATTTTCATTCTGGTTAATCTGAATGAAATACATCCCTTATGGCCCTCTTATGCTTTAGTTGTTAACATAGCCCCATTTGGGAAAAAAAGGCACTCTGTCTTCTCAGAAGCAGCCTATCTTTTAATCTCAGGAAATGTGCTCTCATTTTCCCTCAGTTTTACACCTATTTCCTTCATTCTACCAGGCTTCAACACCTCTCCGGACATTTATTACATCTAGAATGATGTACACAGCTCGCCAAGCAACAAATTACGTTCTCTAGGAAAGAAAAAGGCTACTTATATCTAATTAACTTCACTACAGCATGTTTGACATTATGGGAAGGTAACCTGCTGAGTCCAGGGCAGAACTGTGCCAGACTGAAACTCTCCCAAATGACTACTATTGATGAATAAACAGAGAGGGTCGGGCGAGGTGATGGTAAACAGTATATCTTAATGCATGCTCTGCTTGTATAAACACTCTATTAGCTGTTCAATGCTCAGTCGGCTTATCTGCAGACCGTTAAAATTACCCTGGTATTTAAAACTACGAGGCTTAGAAAAATGCATATTCATTTTTTTCCCCCCTGAGAAACCCAACTAATATTGAATCAATATTTAATTTTAGGGGACAGCCTCAAGACACTGAGAAATTGCGTCTGAGCAGCTCTCCCTCTGCTGGAGGAAGAAGTCAGGGGGGCTGTCGGTGGGAAGATCAGCCTTGTCAGCCACGATGCGATTTGCTCTCAATCATTTCCCTCTGCCTTCCGTGGTGCAATTGGAAGCGCAGGGGTAGGTTTTTTTCTATATTTGTACGTGCCTAACACAAGGGGGTTAACCTGAGTAAGGTAATATCAATAATAGATAACTCAGGAAGTTGCTGCGCCGACTATCATGCTCATTCAAGCGAGAATTTTAGGCTCAGTTTTTAAGCTCCTGAGGTGGGGAAAGGATCCCTTGTCGTGCCAAAGCCTCTCATGGTGCGATTGCCTCTGATTTATGTCTGCTCCAGAAGCAGCCCTGGAAAGAGGCAGCCAAATTAGACTAGCTCTAATGCTTTTGATAATGTTTGTACTTCGCCTGAAAATCACAGCTTTTCTTTTCCTTTTAGGTCTTTCCCTTTGCCTTTTCATATCAGTTTTGAAGAGATGTAGACTCCAAGCAAGTGATGTACACACACCCCAGCACAAACAAGAGTTACTTTCATGGGCAATCACACGTCAGGTATTTAACAGATCCTGCTGTTGGGTCTTTTGTTCCCCAGCACCTTAACGTTTTATCTATTTGTTTGGGAAAGGTGTCAGACAGTAAAATCAAACATCTCGTGAAACTGAGACACAGAAATTTAAATAAATGCAGGTTATCTAGAAGATATGATTTCATATTCACTTCAGGCATATCAAGATGTTCCAGAGCTGAAAAGAGTAAAAGAAGAAAATGACATGAATGTTAGGAGCATTGCTAAATTAATTGTGTACAGAATTGAATGAAGTTCTTAAGCAGACTTTATACTGTAACTCATGCCCTACAAGCACAAGAGATAACAGCTGTCATGAGAAGTGTGGTTTGGGCCTGAAACAAAAATGAATTCTCCTCTAACAGCAAGTTTGTTAAGGTATGGCATATCCCCTTTGCAGACATAATGTTATGTTGGATTTTGCCCTAGAGTAGCTGTAAGCGAAGGATGATGCTGAACATCTCACGATGAAAAGGTTGCTGAGGACTAAATAGCAGCGCTGTGATTTAGGGCACTGCGATGGTGCTCACAGCGTACAGGGTGTAAATGAAGTTAAAGTGCTTTGGGCACAGTAATTACCTCTTTTTTCTTTGGTGTGCCAGTACGATAGAGAAGGTTTTATATTGCTGGAGTTAATAAATCATTCACTAGGAGCACAGCATAGTGGTCCTTGCACAACATAATTAACAAGCTAAACCGTGACTACGGCATGCCCAGCTGTAGAGGAAGGTGTTTAATTAAAATGGGGATGCTTCCAATGACTCAAAACTGTTTGAGGTTACAAATTCAAGCTTTTACATACTGGAATGTTAATTTGGGCTTTATAAACTGAAAACCATTGTGAGGATCACAAAGTCCTGTAACCCGAGGCGGTAATGAGATCTCTGCCTTAACTCTTCCTGAATGTTACGTTTCTTATCATAATGCCAAATCCAGATGCAGCTTGTCTGGGGAGAAAAGTGCCTCTGCAAATAACATCAATGGGGCTACGTATGGAGGCCTTGATGTCATTTAGGTCAGTCTTTGCTTATGCAAGGTAAATCTGTTTGTGCGTTAGGTCCCATAGCTGCGTTTCACTTGCATGAAAGTCCACGTGAAGGAATCCATGCTTATATTTATGATGGCGACAAACAAGGCCCAATGGATTTAAGACCTTTGCATTTAGGAGATGTCATCTTTCTTTCATTCTGTGATTCTATGACCCTGTTTTTCCACAGGCTCTGCGCTGAACTTGCTGGGGTCGCTTGGACCCAGACCTTTGAGAGTGTTCTGATTCCTATTGATTGCAGATTTAAAAAGTAAGTGCCCAAGCAGCTTTGAAGGACTTGAGCCTTTGATCCTCCTCATACGGTGCAGTGTGTGCATCAGATCACATGGGCCAAGTAAAACAGTCTTTGAAGCGTTTTCAGTGCTCCCTGCAGAGCAGCGCTCCGTGCTGTGTTGCAGCATGTTGGGAATGTGCACATGTTGGGCTACCTCAGCTCATCTGGGGCAACTGCAGCTCTTTTTCAGCTTTTAACCTAATTTAGATTTATTTTTTTTTTAAATTCTCATCAGTACACGGGTGTAACAGACAGGAAAGTGAATATAAATACGTTTTAAAACTTAATGAATTCTATAATCCTAATGTAGTGGGATGGATACACGTCTGTTACTGAAACGTGTGCGAGTTCATTGCCGTTGCTGCAGAAATGCCTCCCCTGTGTAACCCCCAGGAATTGCTAAGGACGCCGGTGTGCCTGCGGGGGGTCAGCCCTCCCCTGCAACGCCAGTGCCCGCCCACTGGGCTCTGCACCAGAATATTTCCAGTACTAAAAAAATTTTGATTTTTCCATAGTTAAATATTGCAGAATTGTCAAGGATTTGCAGCAGCATCGTGTGGTAAACCATAGAATGGATTGGGTTGGAAGGGACCTTTAAAGGTCATCTAGTTCCAACCCCCTGCCCTGGGCAGGGATACCTCCCACCAGACCAGGTTGCTCCAAGCCCCCTCCAACCTGGCCTTGAACCCCTCCAGGGATGGGGCAGCCACAGCTCCTCTGGGCAACCTGGGCCAGGGGCTCACCACCCTCACAGCAAAGAATTTCTGCCTCAGATCTCATCTAAATCTCCCCTCTTCCAGTTTAAAACCGTTCCTGTTGCCCTATTGCTCCACTCCCCTCTTAAAGAGTCCTTCCCCAGTCTCTCTCTCTCTTTAATTTATAACACTTCCATTCAAAATATTTAAAACCCGGGAGCGGAGAAGAGCAGGGGGTGGTTTGTGCTTCAGCATCAGACACTGCAGTGTGCGCCAGCTGAGCTGCTCAGCTCTCATTACTGGCCAGGCCTTGGCTCCTCATTAGTGAGAACAGCCCCAATTAAGGATTGCAGCCTAACCATTTTAGTTGAAACTAAATTAAAAAAATCAATTCCTTTGAAGGTTCCAAGTAGCAAATGGGAAGGATAGGTTTCGCTTGTCTTTAATTGTTATTAAAGGGTTGTATTAAGCCAAGTCAAACTGCTTGTAGTATAGGAAATTGTAGTCTTCAGTCAGCAGCTCTCACACTTTTAAATAAATATTTAAAATGCTAATTGTGACTACTACATGGCTTTAATTTACAAAATGTAGGATATTTCTTTGAAAAAGACTTTTAATTTATTCCAGGCATCTGGAAAACTCAGATTAGTAAGAAAAATATACTATTGCTCTGCCTTTGTAGTAGATGGTGAAATGCAATCTTAAAGACACGAGAAAACAAAACGCTTTCTCCCTTCCTCAGAAATCTTCCAAAAGAGGGGTCTCGGTGCTGTGAACCCACTACATCCCATCGTCTCTTTGAGCCCCCACTCTTCTGGTGCTCTGTTTAGCTGGAAGACAGGGAGATAGACTGTCTTTTCAGAATTCATGGAAAAATGATTGCAATGTATGCCTGAACCCATAACCAGGTTCCTAATTTTGCACAGATCAACCTTGCAAAATAAAAAACGCCAGTCCAAATTCCACTCTGCTCCAACTTTGCTGGAGATGAATTTGCTGCTGTAAATTCTTAAGCATGTTATTGGGATAAATTTACTATCTTTCCACTCACTCAATTATGCAAAAATATATGTATATATACTATATTATGAAACACATTAATTTAAAAATGTGAGCTGTATTGCTTGCCCAATCAAATAATGTTATTACCAGCAAGGAGGAAAGAGATAACGAAAGGACCAAGTCAGATGATGAACACAAGTTTCCTATCAGAGGGAAGAGTCCGTGCCTGTTCAGATTCCTCTAGTTAACAGCTCTGGATTACACTGAATGGCGTTGAATTATCCATTGCATACAAAGTCTATGCCTTTATTTCCTAATCCTCAGCTCCTAAAGTGGTTCATGGCAAACACCAGTTGGGCACAAAGAAAGCCTCCACCATGAACTACAGATGTATTGAAGTCTCCTTCTGGGTTTCCATTATTTTGGCTGGCGCTGAGGGTGTACAGAAGGTACAAGGGATTTTATTGCCAGTGGTGCTCAGTGGGTACCAGCGGCCGAGGCTCCTCCAGCGATGGACGGGGCCCTGCACATCCCACCGTGCTGGCAACAGTGGAAAAGACAGGACGTTTGTTATCATTATTTGCTTATTTATCTAAAATAAGCTTTTCAGGAGACATAATATCTAAAATCACGCTATGGAAAATATAAAGCTATCTATGAATTTGTCTGTGAGAATTTACGAGGAGAAGTCCTGGGGACAATGACATTGTGTCTTCTCATCTCCTTTGAAATAACTCTTATTTATATCAAATTAAAGAAGAAAAGATGAAAAGATTAATCTCTGTAGTAATATTTAGAGTCACTAGTTATAAAAATTATCTTCTCACTTGACAACAAGTGTTTTCCATGGAAGGAGCACAGGCATTGCTCTCTGCGAGAGTGCTATGGTCGTGTCACAGCCTCCTGTCTCGAGGCTATTGATAGCACAAGTCACAATAAAGTCCCTGTTCATAAATAAACGCATCCCTAATAAAGTCTGAGTCCTGAACAAGAAATCTGGGAAACGTCTTCAAAAAGATGGCACAAATACCCACTCGGTTTTACAGACAATTTGTATTTAAATGCGTGTTTATTAGAAAGAGCAAAAATGGATTTTACATATTAAATTTATCCAGAGCTCTCGCCTATGGGTGACTGATTTATTTTTAATAAAAATTGTTCTCTCGCATTTTCCTGCATTCTCCCTCAGTGTCTCTGCTTTCACTGCTGTAATTATTCAGATTACTGATTCTGCACATCAGGTGTGTTAATACGGGGGAGGAGAGGGGATGAACAGTTCAATTAATTAAGCCAGGTTGTAGCAGATCATCATCATTTTTCAAGGTGACAATTGCGGAGATCTCTGGGAACGATGCAGATTAGCTGGGACCACCTGGGAATTCAGTCTCATTTGCCATCACAGCATTTCAGAGCACTTGGAAATACGACTTGTCAAAGTTTAATGTTAAACCCGCAATAGCTATAAAGCGTGTTTGCAGGAGTGTCCTAACACACCGTTAATTTCCATCCCTGTAACACAGAAATAACCCAGTGAACCCAAGAAATTTTCTGATGTGCAGAGACAGGTTTTGTTGGTGGGCTTTGATTAAGTTCAAGCAAAGCAGAAATTTTAAAAGGAGTTAAACCATGGAATGCTGCTATTGAAGCGGTAAAGGAGGGGAAGCCAGAAAAGCAAATACAGCGTATGAAGCACAGAAAGATAAACATGAATTCTGTGGTTTTTCCTTACATGTCTAGCTAAGAAAACTGTCTGAGTTTACGCCCAGGTTGATTCAATACGAAGCCATACAAATTTCTAGTTTGCACCTGTTTACTTTATCTAGCCTGAAACTGGACAGTCTTGAGACCAGCCAACATGTTTCCTTGCTTTTAAAAAGCGGTGGTACGGCTGTTTCAATGCACATGATTATGGAAGTGAAAAGCCTTTAGCTTGTGACTTGTGCTGAGTGTTCACAGCTCGGAGTGCCACGTGGGAGCACACAGAGCAAAGGGACATGTGTCGCCTCCAGCGTGTTCACAGCTCTGGCTTTGGGCAACTTCTCTGGCTTTCTTGTGTTAAGGGCTGGAAAGAGCCAGCAATATTTAATCCCAGAGGCATATTTCCATATCTATAGTCCGCAAGCATGGCTTCCTTTATGAAATTATTCCATACAGATGCATATTCTTGAATATTTATTCAGATTTTTGAATGCCAGGAATATATGCAACCCACCTGCTGTGACCCTAGTTCTTTGTATGTTATGAGCTATGCCCTTGCTCTGTGAGGCTGTACATCTCCGTGACACTATGCTTACTCATTTTATTGCCTTATTGCTAGTTATTCTGCAGCTGTTTGCCTGTTTGGGCAGCAAATGAGAGTGCTGCGGGCTCTGCTCACCTGGGAGGAGGGTGGGGGCTGCCCCAGGATGCCTGGCTGGAGCCTGGGGTTGCTGTGCAGTGAGGAGGGCTCTGGCCAAGTCCCTGAGGGTAGGAAAAGAGACCTCTCTAGGGCTCCAAAGGCTGCTGGAAGTAGCTGGAAATGAAAGTGGAATGAAGATTTGGAAAAAGGTAGATTTATTTCTATATTTTTAAAATATTTTCCTACAGTAGATCTGCATTTTCTGTCTTTAGAGGGTTGTGTTGTTCTGATTTTCTGTCCTAATACAAGAGATGGGAAGTTCTTTGATGTCCTTATAGAAAGTTTTTGCTGTGTGCTCCAGCTGAGTCTGAATCCCTGCACAGTGACTTTTTTTTTTTAATTAACCCAGCATAGACAGATTGGCTTCCACCTCCTGAGGAGTGGAACCTACTGTTGAGGGGCTGGTATAGCAGGTAATAAAAGCAAACTGTGGAGCAGCAACTCAGGGGTACAACCGTTAACTGTCTTCTGTGTGTGCCTTTATCTGCTCTATCTCCTGACCTTGGTTAGTGAGCTGCAAACTTCTCAGCCTGGTTCCATCCAGCTCGGCAGGAGCAGCCCCCTTGTTCCATAGCTGAGCTCCTGGCGTGTGTTTCCGGGCTTGGGGTCTGCAGCCAGAAAAGCTGCAGGTGCTTCTGGATGGGCACGTGGTGGTTTGCAGCGGGACAGGAGCACGGTCTGCTTGCTTTGAGAAAACAGCCTTCTTCGGGTGATTATACGTCTGGTTTAGAATGTTGGATTCAGAATGATTAAGGGAAATAGTTGGTGAGAACCTTTATCTATCAGACCTGAAATGGCTTCTGGGACAGCAAGTTTTCTCCAAAGGATCAATATAGGCAATATTTACTGGTTTAACATCAAGAAACTCTGGTGTCGTGCTCGGTGCATAACTCTAGAATTCTTTTTTTCCCTTTGGTATATGGTTACAGCATGAAAGTACCTTGTTGGTTTTTTTTTAAAAAAAAAAGTTTTTGTGAATTCATATTTCATGTACAATAATGACTTGAATTTAAAAAATCTGGGGGAGAAATGAGACTCCAGAACTGGATGCTTTTACCACTAGTTATTCATCAGTGAGTGGAGTAATTAACTGTGTGATCAGTGTGGGATTCTTGCCTCTCTTCAGACACAAAATTCTGCTGAAATTAGTGGAAGCACAGTTAATTATGTCAATATATTGGTAGATGACTGGTCTCAAGTTTCTCTTTGCTGAAGTTTGGCTTTAGTGAAGTCCAAAAGGGACAATAAGTTTTGTAGTACAAAAGTTTATCTCCAAGCAGAGCTTGCTCTCGTCCCTACTTAGAGGTGCTCAACATCAAATCCTGGGGTACCTCCCTCAGAAAGTTTGGTTCTGGTCCCATTTATTCAATATCCTTATGAGATCAACCGCTACTGGCAGGCAAGCGCTGGGGTGTGGGACCTGGATGTCAGCCTGGTGCATCCAGCACTGTGGGACTGGTGTGGTGTATCAGATTGAATGCAAGAAATCATGGTCTAAAGTTCCTCAAAATTCACTTTGACATACAATTAAGTCATCTAAGTTGGAAGTAGCTGCTTTTCAGAAGGCATTTTGTAATGTAACTTCTAAGATTTGAGACTCCAAATACCCAAAAACTAGAAACCATCATTGGGTCACGTGCAGAAGCTGGTGTCTCCAGCGTTGCCGTTGTGTAATACTCAGTTATGTACCTCTTTGGATCATGTTTATCTGATACGTGGCAACAAGGTGTTCTTGCCTTTTTAAGGACTATGGTTTTTCTGAGATATTACACACTTTATCAAAGCCTATTTAATTAATAGGTCACTTTCTGCTTTTGGTATTTCACCTGTCTGGGCTGTGATGTGTCTGCATCAAACTCCATGAGCAAACAAGTAATTTAAGGGGACAAGTGAAAAGCCTGCAATTCTGGTGATGCAGCATCCAGTTTGTAGATACTGTGTGTATGAAGGCAGCAAAACTGCAGGAATGAATCAGCCGTCAGTGGTGGTGACCAAGGGGCTGTGTGTGCTCTTGGGCGATCAAGTGGTTTCCACAGGCATCAACATTGCACCTTCTTTCATAAAGTGCTGGAGCCTAATTGCAAAGCTGGTTCCATTCCGTCCTCCTCTGGAGAGCTGGAAGGTTATTCCAGAGCTTAATTTTTCTGATCATTAGAAACCTTGATTTTTCAACTTTGATTTTCGGCCAGCTCACTCTTTTTTTTTTCCTAGCTTCGTCTTAGGGCATAACAGTTTCTTCTCTTGTCCTTATTCATTTACTGGCACAAAATCTAGTTAATTTTCTAGGCTAAATAAGCAATTTTGTTTTAATCTCATCCTCTGTTCCCACTTGATTATCCAGAGTTCTTTGCAATACTTGTACGCGCTGTAATTCATCTTTCTTGAGCAGAGATGTGCAAAATTATACATGATATTGAAAATTGAGTTCTTTGTGTTTCTGTCTCTTGGAAAAATGATGCATAATAGCATTTAATGTCTTAAATTCCAAATTCCTGTTCTATGTAAAGCATACTTGGTTTCCTTTAGTTTTTTTTTTCGTTTGTTTGTTTGGTTTTTTTTTTTTTACTTCTAACTGATGCATTCCTGATATTTAGCAGAAATTCTGGATGTTTCTTCCAAAGAGCATCATCTTTCACTTCACTATAGCTATGTTTCTGTGCCTTCACACATAGTGGTAAAATTGAGTCGTTCCGTGACTCAGCTTAATGTAGTTCCTTCCAGTGACACCTGGTGCTCCCCAGTGAATGAACCCTCCTGACTTCTATTAGCTCATTTATTTAGCATATTCAGGTTGGTACCAAATAAAAATCACTAAGGGCTTAAAATCAATCTGTTATCAGGCTGATATTTCAAGAATTCAGTTAATGCCCCTCAAGCTGCACAAAGGTTATTTTATTCTTTTCCTTACCTACCTAATGCTCTCTTTCTAATCTTTGTATCTTCCTCTTGAATTCACAGTTTCCATATCGAATGTTCTACTGGAAAACTTCCAATTGTTTGTTTAATATGGTACAAAACATACTGGTTGCTATTCTTCAGGGAAATGCTTGTTCCAGTCTTGATCACAAGAAGGCCCCCAGGTAGCAATGTCCCTGCACAAATGCAGCTGAGGCAAGTTAAAACCATCAGGTAAAGAAGGTTGAATTGCTTTAGTTTGAATGTTGCAGAAAAACATGATAGAGGATAATATTCTAATTAGTTTTGAGGAAAATAGATTTTCTACTGATTCCTGCTACCAGACTGTTGATTACAGGGCTTGTGCTGTGAGGAGGAAAGATTTGTTGCATCTGGTGTGATCCTCTTCAGTAAAATATGGAAGGGAGTCTGCAACAGCCCGGTTTCTTATAGGACAGGGTCTGGTAAATATTCTAATGTGAGTCTGATGATGAGTAGTTGTGATTCAGACTACTGAGAGTTACAAGAAAAAGAAGTATAAAATTTTTTCTTTTTTGATTTCCTAATTTGCCAGGAGACCGATGTGCTGGATTTGGGCAGACTCTTGTGAACAAGTAAATAAGGGATATTTCACAAACTCACAACAACCTTTGAGCAGCTCTTAAATCTGAGCGGTACAGCTTCGCCGCTGGCTTTATTTGTAGCACAGACCGATGCTGCCGATATGGCTCACTGACTTTACATTAGACCTGCTGACTCCGAGGATCTGTTTGAGCAAATATCTTTTAATATTTGTCAAACTGAAAAACAAAACAAAAAATCCCCTAAAAATACCCCTCCAACATACTTTTTGTTCTGTTGGCAAACCCCAGCTGACAAACTGTGTAGGGTTCAGAAGTTTCTTGCCCTTTTGCAGGTGAGCTGCTGGATGCTCTGCCGGCTCCTCCAGCTAAGCAGCAGCCCCAGGGGTTGTCCAAGATGTGCTGGGGAAGGACCTGGTTCTACTGGGGGAATAAACCCAAATGTATTGGGGATATGCCCTTTCTCAACACACAACTGCCTGTTGTTTCCACATGAGGACCAGGCAGGGTTTTCCCTATGGAGATGTTCTATATTTTTTTTCTATAGACAGAATATTTATTGCTCCTCCTAAATGGGACTGATGCAGGTTGGACAAAATCTACTTATAGATCCCAGGAAGGAGTTTTTAATCTTTCTTTCCCAACTCAGCTTCTGTGGCTCTGGGTACTCAGATGGGTTTTCCGACTGATTTGGTGGCAACTGCTGCTTGAAAAAGGGAAACAAGCCACAGATAAATGACATTGTCAACACTGACTGTGGTGGCAGAGCTGCTCACCCCACTCCTTCTCCAAGTGCTATTTTGGACCTTGGAGAACATCCTCATGAGGAGTTATTAAAAAACGCATCTGGAAGCCAGAAAAGCATCAGCCTTCTTGA
This sequence comes from Stercorarius parasiticus, assembly GCA_013396915.1. Classification (NCBI taxonomy): domain Eukaryota; kingdom Metazoa; phylum Chordata; class Aves; order Charadriiformes; family Stercorariidae; genus Stercorarius; species Stercorarius parasiticus. Next base: position 432,760 of record VWZL01002320.1, on the reverse strand, counting down.
GCTTGTGCCTGGCTGCAGGGCACCTCGGTTCCCTCTGCCTCAAAGTCATTGAGGGGTAGAACCTACATCAGCTGGGAAGGAGCAGAGAGAACACATGTGCTTGTTTGGTCTTAATGGAAAACACTGGAAAAGAATCCTGGAGCCTCAGCCAGACCTAGCTGACCCTTGGACTGGAGAAGTGATGGGAGGGAGAGGAGAGAGCAGGGTACAGCACAGGAGGGAGCAGAAGACCTCACAGAAAGAAATAAACTTTTAAAATGCTTTTAATGAACACTGTTGATTTTCTCGTTTTCCGGAATCAAAGAAGTCAAAGCTGTTTGGGATACTGGAAAGCTCTTATGTTTTGTAAACCTCTTGCGTTTCTCTCTTTATTCGCAAACTTGCTACCCAGTCATTCCATGAGCTTTCAATGCTATAAACTCACTCCTCGGAGAAGTAGAAATCTGTGGATATTGTGTTTGGAAAGGTGTGTGTTTGTGGCTATGTTATATCAAGCCTGAAAATTCTTTTATTCGGATTCTGTTCCTGCATTAAATATATTTTTGTTGGCATGAAGAAGTATTTTGGCCTGTGCCTGGGGCTGACCAGCTCTGCTCTGCTTTATCTGCAGGAACTGCATTGTCCGCATATTTATTTACTGTCACACTGCATGGTAATTTTTCTCCTTTAATATTCTGTTGTGTAATTACAGTTAACTGTTGTTCTTAATCTTGCTAATTACTGTAAATCATGCTCTGCCAGCTATCCTTTCTTTCAACTCCAATAAGGCCTTCTTTTTTCTCCTTGGAAGGTGCTTGTAGCTTAATATAATAAAAGCGTCTCGATAATGAAGATTTATTGGCAAAGGCTATGGGGGACTGTGGGGCTGTGTGTGAAAGAAACATACTGGGTTACAGAAAAGGAACAGAAAGTCAGAGCCTGTAAAACACTTTGGTGTGAATGGCAGTCAGTATAACTTTAATTTTATGTCTCAACTAAGGTGACTAAATGCAAGGCCTTTAATTAAAACCATTAGAAGCCTGTACTGTTGCTGGCATACTGTTTGACAGGTGGAACATTACCTCCAAGCAATTAGCATTTCAAGCACAGCGTACTGGTATCTTGGTGGTCCTCCCGTAGGTGTTTAATTTTTTTAAGACTCTTCATACTGAATGATTTCGACTTTGTGTCTAATCAGTTGGTCAGATCACCATATTCTATAAAGCTGGCCAAATTAGGTTCAAAACTTTATGTTAACTGTAGGTCTGTGTAAGGGTCTTCAGATTAATCATGGCTTTGATCTGCTACAGATTTCTTACAGGGTTTAGAAATTGAGCACGATCTGCATGAATATTTTTGTTCTTGCATATAAGCATCGGTGGTAGAACTGGACTTGAAGTTTCAGATAATTCCCATGAAGTAGAAAATATTTGTATTTGGAGGAAATATTTAGCTGACATGCTCTGCAGAATGCAGATTTACTATTTAGCCTTAGGAAGAAGAACAGAAAGAACTGAAAAGTCACCAAAAAGATTCTTTGAGATTGTGATCATGAAAGTTAACGAGTAATGGGATTTGCAAGAAGATGACTAAAATTTATATTTGATGATTAAAAATGGGTGCATGAAATGCTGGAGTTGTAATTCATATCACTGATATTCCAGATTATCAGCTGAGAAATCTCGGGTTGGGCATCACCAGCTCCTGGCAATGTGGTTTTATTCCTCTCCGTCCCTGTGCTCTCCTCCTGTAATCTATAAATAGCTGCTAATGACAACCTGCTCTCGCTCCCCTCTGCTCTTCTCCTGCTTGTTATTTAACAACTGCATGTTAAAGCCAACCAAGTAATCACGGAAAAACTGTCTTAGGCTCTCCATCTGATGTGTCATTTTTGAAGGGAATTTTTAATAATGAATTAACATCTAATTTTTCAGTCTTCTGTAGTGCTATCTGCATACATAGTTGTGGTATATACTTAGTGGAGCTGTGAAGGATACATACTGGCACAGTTCACAGGTTGCTTTCTAAGCATGTGGCATCGTTTAAAAGTTTGTAATGGTATTGCTTGTAAAACACAGTGTTATTTTTGGCAGCGCAGTTACCACGCTGGGAGACATCCCCCACGCAACTCCTCTGGTGCTGTTTGTGTCCTGCAGCACCCGTGGATATCAGTTGGCACCTGGGGCTTTCCCTGTGGGCCACTGTGGAGTCGAACAGTGATGGATTCCTGGTTATTCCAACATGGGCCAAGGGGGTTGTACTCTCCCTGTGGTGAAAAGGAGGAAAATAGCACCTGGTTTGAACCTGCTCAATGCACCCGAGGCAAAATTTCTTACTTGTACAGCCTTGTTCATGGATCACTCTTGACAACCCCATGAGAACTCCCTTGTTTATCTATCTTGTGGTGACTCGAGAGGCGTCCCACCAGATTTTAAAGCCATTGCAAGATCCCTAAGGCTATGTGCGGATTTTTCTGGAGAAGACCCTACCTGGAGCACTTTAGGTTAGCCGTAAGGCTGTACGGCATGACCTACCTCCCTGTGTTTAATATTTCATATTCCTAATGTACCTCTGCAGGGCCTCCATGGCATGCTGGCACTCACTGAGCGGCCTTGCCCTAAGCAGGCTGTAAGTCGACATGTGGAGACGTGGGTCTGACATGCTCTTGCTGGCGTAGCTCTTGACAGCATCTTTAAAAGCAGTGAAGAAATACTACAGAAAGCATATTGTTCCCACATCATCTCCCTTCTCAAAGGCAATCTGTACATCCTGCTGTCTGACTGTCTCAAGGAACTATATGCAAGTTTCTAGAGTCCTCAACAAACTCAGTTGCTCAGGAGGTGATTTATTCAAACAAAGGAGAGAACAGAATACTTTGAGCTTGAATGTTAGTTACAATCTATCCAAAATCTAATAAAATCAAAAAGATATTTCTGAAACTTGCATGGAAAGTGAATAATCTGGCAAAAATCACCCTTGTTTCTGCATATTTGAGATATAGAAGCAGGTTAAATATTATTTTAAGAGATCCAATTTCCTTCCCATATTACGATGATTTCAGTTCCTTCAGAAAAGAGCCATGTCCAGCCTGAGGGATTTGGGTCTTTTTAGTCTGGAAAAAAGACAACTGAGAGGGGAGACATACCAAACCCACCTAGATGCGTTCCTGTGCCACCTGCTCTGGGTGACCCTGCTCTGGCAGGGGTTGGACTAGATGATCTCCAGAGGTCCCTTCCTACCCCGACCATCCTGTGATTCTGTGAACCCGAACCTTTGCTTTCCAGTGAGTGAATTTATTTTGCTCTTTTCTTCCTTTTGGATTTCCTTGCTCCTGCATACCCCTGTTTGTGCACCCAAATATGTTCTTCTTTAGCCTGGTTTGCTTTGGGCAAATATTTTTTGTTCGCTGCGTCAATAATCAGAGATATGGAAACTTAACTCGGATTCCTGTGTTGGAGATGTGATTGCCCTGCCTAGGGGAGATGATAAAGATTGACAGGGGCACTGACATTTTGTTTAATTTGTCTTCAGGAGCTTTGGTCGTTATGAGCACAACCTGTGCTAAATATGATTTATTTTTGACTCATGAAGAGGCTGGGAGATGGAGATGTTGATACATGAACGTTGCTGGTTGGCAGGTGACTGTCCTTTCTCTTCAATGTTGACTTATTCAAACTATTGAGGAAGATGATTCTTTTTTTCCCCCCTCTTAATTTCTTTTCTTTTTCCATACCTTCAATTATAGAGAAGGTAAAATATATGTTGAGATGAGTTGTCTCTGTGTTCATTACTTTTAGTGTCTTTCTAGTTAGATGATAAATTTCTCAATCCTTAAAAATTAAAAAGAAAAGTCTTGAGGCATTTTCAGAACAGTCATTTTTACCTGTTTTTGGCTACCTACAGAACATCTGAAATAAATGACTTCTTAAAGAAAATACCTACATACTTTAAACACTAACTAAATTGTGCTTTATAAGATCAGATGTCAATTTTGACAGCTTTTTGAAGGAAACGGACGTCCAGTCCTATCATATTTAAATACTTAAATGGCTTGAGCTTTCTCTTCCTGGAAATTTAGCACAAGTGATCAAATGTATTTGGAGACAGAATGCTTTACAAGACAAGCTGGAAGATTCCTGTGTATTTGGTGAACCTCTGCTCCTCTGAGGTGAGCTTCTCTGTTAAGCTGAGGATTTTCGTCAGTTCCAAAAGTCCTCTTAAGATTCACTGAATAAATTGTGTTCATCAGTAGTTTACTCCATCCTGTTCTTGACTTAAGAAATTGCAAATCTTTCCGCTGATTTCTGAGAACCATGCAGAGGGCTCTGTCTCTTAGAACACTTTTTACTTTGGAGCTGTTGATGTTTTTATCCAATTTTGAATACATTAACTAGCTAGTCAGACAACATAAACATGTTTTGCTAAGTGTCCTTGTTTCAAGTACTGCTTCCCATGACAACTGAGTCAGTAACTCAGAGCAGATGACACGTTGTCACATACCATCACTGTAACAGTGCTTGGAGTATTCCCAAACCTGGAAGAGGAGGAGTGCAGGCTCAAACCACCATCGCAATGAGAAGAGACACAACATGAATGTACACTCCTTTGATAGGTGGTCTTAGACTTCAGTTAGTACTGTCAAGTACTTCAAATGGAGAAAGAAAGGGGGAAAAAAAAAAAGATATGATAATTGTGTAGTTCAGGAATTCTGAAACCCAGGCTTTTATCAATACTTGAAAAGCAAATAGCAAATTCTTGTGCCATACTTCTATATGTATGTTCCAAGCAACAGCAGGTAGGTCATAAATGAGATGAAGGCATGACAAATTTTTGTTATTTGCATCTACTTTTATAGGACTTACACAAGCCCAAGAGAAAGTGCAGCTTAATATATCGATTTCCTATTTTTTACAAAAGATCTCTATTTACCTTCCTCACTTTAATGACCACTTTAGCAAATGCTATTTCACATTGGTTGTTTCCCTTGTAGGAAGAAGCTGAAGAATTTGATCTTAAATTTTACTTTGTGCCTCTGGGAGTGACTTTTTTTTTTTCCTCCTGGGAAGTGTTAAAAGCATTCCATTTGTAAAAACGTAATGGTTTTCCCAATACTATTTCACTTGTAATTCATTATACTACTGATCTTTTGAGATAATGAATAAATGAAGACAAAATCAACGATATAATTTTTAACATTCTGGTCTCTGGCAAAGCCCCCATTGCCTGGAAAGGGGTGACATTGTCATGACTTTAACACCATTAGCAGAATAGTTATATAACAAACTAAGAATATTTAGATGCCAGTTCTCTAGAAAATAGTCACTTACTTGATTACCCATTTGATGCTTAGATTGACTAACTCTAGTTGTAAAAGGCCAAAAGTAGCCTAAATCTGATCTCCAGATCACCAGAAGGATTTGAGATTCACAAAATTGAGTTCTAATTTGACCCAATTGTGGTTACAGTCAGAAATAACAGTGATGTGTGTTAGCTACATGATTGTCCAGCAGTTATTTTTAATACTGCATCTTTCAAATTTCCTGAACAGCAGGAATTATGGATCAAAGTTGAGTTTTATTAAGGGGTCTAACCAACTTTTATATGTTAAAACCAAGCTGAATCTGCCGTGATTATTCAGACCACATTATTCATCTGATATGAATCATATCCTTCATTGTGCTATAATGACCTGAATCTCCAGATTTTTAGTCATTGACAGTTCACTGCGAGGTGTTTGTAGTTTCCAGATGAAGGAATGGGTTAGAAATGAATTAACTAACTCTTGGACATAATTTCCTTGTCTGTACCAGGTACAGATTTCATGTCTGCATCAGCCTATTTAATTTGCTGTCAGTGGTAGTTATTTCTTTATTACCTCCTTGGAGAATTTCTTCATTAATGAGCAAATTGAGACTTCTGGCTTCATACCATTAAGAGTCTTCGACTTACTCTATGTGCGCTGCCCCTGAGCATGTTTAGCCCTGTTGCCTGCTTAGCTGGATGTGGTTTCGAGTTAGGTACCTGCTCTGAAAAAAAACTCCATAAGCAGCTTACTTTGAGAATTTAATTTTGGTAGCTGTTCAAGCAAGATAGCAAGTTCAACATCCACTTTTATACAGCATATAGGTACAGATGGTCTATGTTTTGGCATACCTAAACAGAGAGATCTTATGTTTGCTTGTCACATATACAGTATCTCACTCAATAAGTTAGGGAAATACACTGAAATGTGTAGAAGAAATATGAGGAAACGTCGGCTTTGGTGAGGGCAAGGGTTAGAAAAATAGGGGTGATTCTGCAAAGGCAAGTTGAATAGCTTCTGCTCTACATTTAATCTGCCAGTAATGTCTGCCTCCTATATTTTTCCCCCTCTTTCTTCCCTGTGTGGCTCTTGCAATGCTTATTGTCACTCATCAAGTTATTCCCATCCAGTCCAACCTATGAAACCACCCCACACTGTGTTGCATCAGCCAGCCTTACTGCGTTATTTTATTTAGTTAGATCACTAATATAACCTGATCTGACTTGCTGGAGTGCAACATATGTCAACTGGAAAACAAAAAGGAAATCTATTTGTTAAGTGCAGCTAAGACAAGCTTCTGTTTGCTTCTAAAACTAAGAAAAATGAGTTAAGCCAACAGCAAATGTGGATGCATAAAAGAAGTTGTCAGGAGACTCCCACAAAGAAAGATGTACTTTTATTTTTGGAAGTATCTTAAGTTCTTATTGAAGACAGTAGTAAATCACTTGGGATTAAATATAATTTGTGTTAGTCTTGAAATCAACTACAGGTTTGAGCAAGGACTTCAGGGTTACAGGCACCGAATATTCTTCTCTCGACTCCACCAGGAACAGGGGGGAGTAAATGCTGAGCACACTGGAGATCTGCGGTCGTCAGTCTGGATATTTGGATCTTCAAGACTGTACATTTATTTGTCTTGTGATTCGGCTTTATTAACACTTTGTCAATAACTCTTCTAACTCTCTGCAAAATAAATCTTCTAAATTACTGAGCTTTGTTAAAGTCTTTTCAATTATACGTTATGCAAAAGCTAACAGCTCGCTGTTCTGTTCCTCTGCATGCTTACACCGAATAAATCATGGGATCCAACACGTCCTGGCTCAGACACTCTGCTCTTCCTAAGAAGGGATGATGTAATGGGGTTACGAAAAAGGGAAATAGTATAGATTTTCTTTAGTCATTGTGTCATCAACAGAGTGTAAATCTGACCAGTTTTAAAAATCCAAATTATTGTTATAAAAATTCCTTAACATATTTTCTGTATTGCAGAACGCTGTAGCTTCCAAGCACCATCCTCTGAAAACCAGAGCTGTTACTTGTAAAGAGATTTTTCCTAAATTATCTAAAAGCATGAATATAGAAAACTGAAGGTGGCAAAGGATAAAATGTATATTATTTTTTTATTTCTGTAGCTTTGGATCAGACATCTTGTGTTTTAAGAAAAGGAGATAAAGGAGAAATGTTTCCCTAATGATGATATCCATAAATTCTTGACAAGTTATGTGATACTTTAATAAAATAATTGCTTTGTTTTATGAAAAAAAATCCTTGCTAGCTTAGTATACCATGTATCACATGGGCACAACTCTGGCAAATTCTGTAGCCTGCAGAAAACATCTAGAAAACTTGCAACTCTTCAACATTGTCTGTGATAAAACACAATACAGTGAAGAGTAGTTGTTCTGTGGTTATAAGAGGGATGAGTGAGTGACACAGGTGAATGTGCTGAAGGTGTCCTGGATGCCTAATGCCCAACAGATGTGGCCCTCGTGTAGACCCTCAATAATTCAAAGTGTGGCTCCTGAGATGTTCTGGCTGGTTAAGACAGAGCGGTCGGATCCTCCTGCTTCTCTTCCCCTCTCTCCATGTCACTTCACCCTTCAGGGCTGGCTGAACGAGTCGGGCAGCATGTGGATTTTACCTAAAGGTAGCATATTGTGGCAAGGTAGTCTGACAAAGGAACTTTATGAACAGTTATGAGTATTTGTGGTATTTATGGGGTATGGAAAACTGCTTCCTCTTGTCTTTTTGTATTTCCTATGTCTTTATAGCTGCCATTTTTCTGTGTAGTTTTCTGAGAAAGTCAGACATATGTTAGTAGCTGACTTCAGGGACAAGGGCTAATTAATTGCTCAGTCATTCTCAGGCTGGAAAAGTCAAATCCGTGGACTGGTTGAAAGTGTCTGTAATAGCTCTTCCAGGCTTTGTAAAGAAGTTCTATAAAGGGGAGCTGAAAAGCACAGAAGTAGTCATGATGTTTCAGATCTTAATCTCCAAACTAACAAAATTACACTGGAAATCACAAAGTGATGTGAATAAGCACGTATTCTCCTTCTGCAGTTTCCAGCACCTGATTGATTTCTCTTTCTACCAAGTTCTAGTCCAGGAGACTCAGGTGTGTCAGGAGACTCACAGCACCAAAACGTGATGATGTGTTTTACCCAAGGTAAAGATGGTACGCCAGATTTAATACAGGAACTGCAAAAGAAGCAGAGATATGTATGCAATTTGTATTTTTAAACAACAAAAACATAGTTTTGATGTATGGAAAATTCTGGCAATAATTTACAGTATTGCTGATACACCACCAGTGTTTTTGCAGTCATGTTAAGCCAGTTGACTAACCTGTTCAGCAATAGAGTTAAGACTAATGAGAAAAAGTCTATCTATTTACACATAATTGCATGACAATCTTCCAGTATTACTTATCTTGGAGATTCCCAAATTAATATTGATTTTTTATTACCTAGTAATATGTTGGTTGTTTTGCTTGAATCCTTTTGATGTAGCTTCTTTTTACAGATTGTTGATGCTGCCTAGGTTAGATGTATTTTTAAGTGACATACTAAGCTATAAAAGCGGGTATCGTCTGGTGTTTGTGCTGGAGAGCACATTCTCAGCCTCCGGGCTTGCTTGGACTGGGCGCAGACTTTTACGGTTGTGGCATTAGGCAGGTTTTAAAACTATCTTCTGGATGGTCTATTCAATCTTGACCCTGCTTTAGGCAACACTGACAATTTCCTCACCTTATATTGGCCAGCGCATAAAGTTAATGACACAGATCCCATCCCCACCGCTATAGGTGCTGCAACCTATTGGCAGGAGAGTAACGATGGCTGAAGTATGCTGCTTTCTTTATGACAGTGAAGTAGATTTAAATCTCCTTTCCCGTGCATTTTTGAATGCAAAAAAAATGGCTTTTATGTTCATACAAAGTACTAATTTATTAAAGTTCTGCTTTCCAGTGAAAATTCTTTACAAATGAGATTTGTGAATACCAGGTGTGTGGGGTGTTTATTGCTTGCTGGGAAATGGAAAATTTTGAAGAATAATTGAATTTCACTCATTGTTTCCTATCTTGGAAACAAAACAAATCCAAGAAATACAGTGGTCATTTCTGATCAGACGGGTACCCATCTCACAGTTCCATCTTTTCACTTTAAATCTATTATATCTGGGGCTTTTTTCTGCTGTGTCCTGTATATTGGAAAAAATGGGATAGGGCAAGAAGTTTCAAAGCCATCTTCCAAGTGAACTCCTGAGCTCTTTATTTAGAAGGCCAGCAAAACAGAATAATTCTAAGAGTTGCTAATTACTTTGCAGATTTCATTGCCAAAGTTTTAATTTCTCAACTGTTTTGAATACAAGATTGTGTCTTTTCCATTACTCTGTTATTAGAAATCATTTTATAAGGTAGCTAGATTACATCTGGAATATTTCAAAATATTCATAATTTAGTTTTCAAAACTTGCAGATGAAATTTGAATTAACTTAAGTGATGAACAAGGATAATTTCTACCATGTAAGGATAATTTCAAGGTGAGGGGGAGAAAAAACCTACACCTATCAAATAAGTTATTCATTACAAATTAATCATTCAAATTTAATGGAAAATGATTTTTTTTAATACAGTAAGTAGAAAGTATATTAATCTAGTTCTTAAAACTGTCTGTCTTATGGAAATGAATATAGAAATATGTTCTCAATGGAACATTGTTATGTTTCAAGAATACTATTAAAAGTAGTGAATACATTATGAAAAATTAGTTGCATATTTTAAAGCAATTATCCAAGTAATCAGAAAATTCCTGTTGCAAATAGTAATTAGGAAAATATTTATATTTATTTAAGCACAAAATTGTAAAATGATGGAGAAGGTCAGAATCCACCGTAACAAAGAATAATTGACTGGCAGTTTACCCTTAGGATTCTATAAATAATTTTTAAGAATTCTTATTTTTAAAGATAGCTGACAGAAGCTGGACAATACATTTTACTTGTGTTTTAACAGAGCCTGAGTGCCAAGCTTCAGAGGTGAGCGAGGGGTGAACTGGCACTTTACTTGAAAAAATATCAGAGAACTACCTTGACTGCAGCCTGCTCAACAGGAATGCACTTTGCCCCATTTAGATTTTAAGATTGTGTTTTCATGTTCAATTACCTTCTGTAAGATGGAGATAATTTTAAGCTGCTGATTGTGATGAAGGGCCTGGCACAAAGTGAATGTTCTGCTGGCACTGAACCAGTGCTCACGTGGAGGTTTCAATCTGCAGATGCTCCGAAACCTTCCATGAAACTGCGTTTGAATTTGGGGAAATTATGTACGATTTTCTGCCCTAATAGTTCAAGTCCTTGTTGGTGGGCGGTGTGGTAGGCAGGTAAATAACCTATAATTTTGGCTTAAATAGCTATTTTTTTTTAAACAGATTCTGTATGAATCTGCTAATGTATTTCACTTGCTTATGTAGGTTTGTATACACGTGCTTCCTAAAACCGTTCTCTGCTTGTGGATGCCATCTTTGGACAGTTAAAAGAAAAAGCAAAACCAGCAAGAGCTCTGAACTGTAACTGAGGCACCGTAATGCTGTTCCCCCCTCACCCCGGTATGTGGGAGTGGAAATGAGATGTTTTACTCATTGGGATTAGGAACATTTGAAAGAAGAGCTAAAAAAATAAAAGATGCTTTTGAAAGGTACAGGGCAATTGGGAGCAGATGCCCCTTGGTGCCTGTGCAGATCCCAGGGGAGGGAGGGATGGGGTGAACGGCTCTCGTACCCGCGCTGCACAAGGAATTAATGAAACCCTTTGAAGCTGGCGCTGCACAGGCATTTGTCCCAAATCTGCAAAACGTGGATGTTTGCATCAATATCGCCCTCTTTACAAAGCTGGAGGTGTGTTTTGTGTCAGCTGCTGTTTTGGAAGGACGCTTGAGTGTAGCCCTGCGGGGGTGTCCCTGCTCTGGCTGTGTCAGGGATGGATCCAGCAAAGGATCCTTAGAAAGATGCATTCATCCTAAGGATGAATGTGCATCTTCCAGCCATAAAAGCCTGTCTGTAACGGGTACCGTGCTCTGCCGGGCTGAGTCTCCAGATCAGGAATGCAATAACCCCCCCAGTCTTTGTGTACCGTCATGTAAAGGGGGCCAGGGGAAGCCTTTGGCCCTGGGAAGCTTTGAATATTGATTTTTTTGTTTGTTTGTTTTTTTGGCAAACTTTGGCTACATCCCCATGAGTGGGTCACTCAGCACACGGGAGAGGATTAGTAGGTTAAATTCAGGAGTATGTATGTACACTGCATGCAAAATAGGGCTTTCCTGCAGGCTACGTACAGTTTGGCCCCAGGACCAAGCTACACACACAGTTCAAACCTGTCTGAAAGACCAAGAATTGGTTGGGATCATAAGCACTTGGAGATTATCTGTATGCTTTAATATGGTCCAAATTAATCTATTTTTTTCACACTTCTGGAATGAAGCTATTAATTTAATTTCCTCTTAAAGAAGTCTAGTTGGTGTTCACCAAAACTGCTCTGTGAATTGCATTAATGCCTGCTAACTGGGATTGATTAGAGGATTTGTTTCTAATCCACGTTGTCTCCCTAATCAAAACAGTGATGTATATTCAGCCTCTAGAGCTGACATTGAGATGTTACTGTTGAAAGACAAGGCAAAATACTGTAATGGTTCTTAGTAATAGGTTGGGATTTCCTGTGGACAAATTAAACCACTATTTTTTGATATGATGTCTCACAATATTAAAATGATTTAACAGCAGAATTGCAGGAGTGCAGTTATATTAATAGTGATATTAAAAGACATTTTTCCACACATGGCTGATGCACTGATGCCAATTTACACACTGCATTGGCTTTTGTGAACCTACCCCTCAATGAGGATGTGAAGAATTCTTGCCGCCTCTTCTCAAGTGGGATTTCCAGGCACATGTAAATGTGGGCTCACAAACAAGATCATATGAGGGAACCTAGTCATCAGCTAGTGCTCTGCCAATGTGTGTGCATTGCTATCCCGTGTGGAGGGGCTTTTCTTATCATTCTTTTACCTTGTGACCTGTGAGTGTCTGTCTCCCGGAGACGTGTGGGCTCTGCTGCCCTTTGTGGGCAAGGTGAGGTGTGGTGGTACGATGGCTGTGAGGACACGGGCACAGTGATTATCATAGTGATCATCCCTAGCGTGGTTATTGCATGCAACAGCCAACCCCATGCTCTTTTTAAGTGTTCATATTTGCAAATCTTGATGAGAATGGTCACTCAACTTAGCACCTCTTCTCTTCCAGGGTCTGCTAATGTAACGACTGGTGCTTTGAACCCTAGGACTGACTTGAGCCTGTCTACGCTGGGCTTTGCTAATTGCCAGAATTAAATACTGATGTAGGATTGAGTTAGCCCACGTAGCATCACTTCATAATTCTCTTTTAATTTTAGGCTGGAATTAGATATATATCTTCCTAAACTAAATTATTCAGCGTTGCGTCTCATGAGTCTCAGCAGTGTGCGCGCTGTTGTGTGTGCTCTATGCTCTCATCTGAGAGATGTGTTAGCATTGTGTAACAGGCAATTTAGGGATAATATCCTTTGATCGGATATCTTTGCTGCTGAGAAGAGGGAGCAGAGTAAATGCAGAGTACAATACTTTTTTTTTTTTTTTCTAAGAATTGGGTATCTTTCAAGATAAACTTCAATAATTCATGGAAATTTACTGCGGATTTCTAATTAAAACTAATTAGAAGCACTCAGGTTTATCACATGTGATTTACCTCTGAACAATTTCAGATTCTTTATAAGACACTTTTATATGCATATTTTTGGCCTGTAATTAGTGTAGACTTTAAAAATATTAACTTTAGCTTTCCCTGGGTAAAGGTTAAAAAATAAAAAATAAAAATTGGTAGTCTCTCTTCTCCACACTGATTTAGGGCTCCAATTCAAAAAAAAGCATTCAACTTGGTTAAAGACTAGTGTCTTTAAAGGTGTTCACATGAATCACTGGGATACCTTTGCAGTCCTCAAAGTATCTGTCTTCATATTCACCTCTTGTGACATTATTTTGTTAAAACTAGGTTGAGCTAATAACCTTCTTAAAGCAAGGTAATTTGCTGAGCAGTACCTCTTGACATGTTTTTAATAGCAAAAGCAACACTTCAGGTTTGTTTGTTTATGTATTTTTGTCCTATTTCAAATACCATTTTGCGTGCTCGGTTGTCACTTCAGCAACTAAGTTATTTTCTGCATCCCTTTGAGTATGTAATTCCAGCATTGTGGCTGTGCTTGGAGCAGATGAAGGTGCATAGGTGGCCGCATGGTTGTGTGACAGGCAGTGCTGCCACTGCCTTGTGTCTTACCCTCCTTGCTCAAAGCTCTGCAGAGAGGACGATGGGAAGATGTCATGGATTCAGCTGGGATGGAGTTGACTTTCTCAACTAGCAGCTGGTGTAGGGAAAGGTTTTGGGTTTGAGATGAGAAATACTGTTGATAGCATGCTAAAGTTTTTGGTTGTTGCTGAGCACTCAAGGCATTTTCTGCTCCTCATACCTCCCCACCAGCGAGTAGACTGGGCGCATAAGAAGTTGAGAGGGGACACAGCCAGGAGAGCTGACCCCAACTGACCAAAGGGATATTCCATGCTACATGACATCATGCTCAGTTTATAAAGTTGGGGGAAAATGAAGGAAGGGGGAAATGTTTGGAGTGATGGTGTTTGTCTTCCCAAGTCACTGTTATGAGTGATGGAGCCCTGCTTTCCTGGGGATGGCTGAACACCCACCTGCCAATGGGAAGCAGGGAATGAATTCCTTGTTTTGCTTTGCTTGCGTGCACGGCTTTTGCTTTACTTATCAAACTGCCTTTATCTCAACCCAAGAGTCTTCTCACTTTTACTCTTGTAGTTCTCTCCCCCATCCCACTGGGGGGAGAATTGAGAGAGCAGCTGCGTGGTCCTATCTGCTGGCTGGGATTAAATCATGACAGAAGACCCATGTCAGGGTGGTGTTGGGGCACCACCAGGGGCAGTGGTTGCCACCATGAATTGGTCCCTCCCCAGGTTGGTGCTGCTGGCGATGGTCATATGTGGCCCCCAGGAGCACTGGCCTTGTGCTGGCACCGCCGGCACGTGCTCTGTGTCCTCAGGGCGTTACTGCTCAGTCTGGCACAGCCGTGGGCTGCGGGGAGAATGTCCACCCACAGAAAGTCTCGCCAAGGCACGGGTGCTCCCTTCTGCTGTAGCCTTCCCTAGCCCAGCTGCCAGCCTGGGAAATCTTGTAAACGAAACGAGAATCAGGAGAACAATGAAGAAGCAGGATGGAAATTGAAAGAACAGTAGAATGCAGCTAGGTGAAACTACACTCCCTGCAGAGTTTAACTCCTGTTCTGACCCACTTAGATCCTGCTTTCCCAAACTTTTCCCTGTGGTTACCAGGGGAAACTGTATTGATCCTTTTCTCCCCGTGTTAGGGTGTAGTGTGGCCCCTCACGCTGACGTGATGGTGGCTCAGTTGGAACTTGATGGCGTTTCAGGGATGGTGGGAGATGGGAGCTGCTCTCTGCGTCTGAAAGTTTGCAAAAGAGACTTTAATTCTTAGCACAAAGCACGTGTGTGAGTATACTGCTTTTCTTCTCTAATAGAACTGCAGTGTTAGCAGAGATTAGATTTCTTTTTTTAAAGATACAGCTTGTTGTCTCTATTCCTGGAACTTAATATTAGTTGATATTTTCTTTGTAAACATTTCATAAGCACTGTGAATCTCCCCAAGTAATTTTTTCAGAGTTCGGAGTTGTACGTATTTTCAGTAACTATTTATAAGTTTGGTATCAACATAGTGTTCTTCCATCCAGTCTTCTAAAAGTACTGGAAAAATAATCATGAAAGACCACAAAAAGAAGAGTAAAAGTTTATTCTATATTTACAGCACTTTGACTAGGAAATCTAAGTCTCGCACTTTCTATTAAGAAAAAAAAATCATGTAGCTATTCAGTTAAAACATGGTTTAATTGCTTTTTTTTTTTCCTTTAATGAAGGTAGGAGGCTATTCCATCCTTTAAATTACGCTCAGTAAATGTGTATTTCTTCATAGTGTGCACAACCCTGATTTAGATAAGTATTTAAACACATTTAAGCTAGTAAACAATCTTAGTGGCACAGTGAGATATTACGGAAGTTGTCTTTTGACCGTGTGCTTTGGCCCATCACGAGGGCAGTTGCCTGATCAAGACAACGTTGGGTTCAAAGAAAGACACCCAGTGTGCAGTGAAGTCCCTGCAGGTGGGGATGTCCCCTGCCAAGGAGTGACCCTGGGGTGGCAGCGGCTCCTTGGAGCAGGGGCTGAGATCGGTCATGGATGAGGGCAGCCAAGCCGCTGGAGCAAGAAGCAGGTAATTAACGCCCAGGGCACTAACGTCTGCAGCTGAACCGCTCCAAGGCACCAGTCAATGCCTAAACTTTTGGAGAAGACTGTCTTGGGTTTGGCGTTGCTGTTCTCATTGCTAGATACTCTCTAGGAGTCTAATAGTAGCTTAAATTCTTAAGTTTGCTTAACTTCTGCTAAGCTCTGATAAACCCATTTAATGCATGTATTTATAGCTTAGTCTTCTTGGTAGCATAAGATGAGCTCCAGTAAATTAGTCAGGTCTTTTCTTTATGCTTATAAAAATAATGCTTATTCATTCAAAAAGGGAGAATCATGGTGGATTTGATTTGCATCTTGCATCAAAAAGTGATAAATACTCTTCCTGAAGCTGGCCGAGCAGGGAGAGGTGTTCCCATGGCCTCCAGCATCTGCAGGCGAACCTCCGTGGTCACAGGCTCCAGCTGACTGTAGGATGGTCTTGGAGAGAAAACTTAAAATATACCAGTGCTGCTTCTTGTTACTTTAATTGGAGAATATTTTATCTTCGTGAGCCTAATAATTGCAAATGAAGCTGCTTGGAAGACTTTTCTGCGATGTTTTATGTACACAGACACACTTCGTACTTGCCAAATTTTTTTCTGATTTTGCATATTTTAACTGTTAAAATACACTATTAATACCTGATGTGACAGATAAATCTCCCTACTGGCAAATCTTGCTTTCATTCTTTTGCTTGTTTCTTCATTTATTTTTGTTTTTTAATTCCCAAATATCAAGAAAAGCAAACACAGCAGATCTTCGAAATAGAAGCTCCAAATGTATAGCTTGGGATAATAGGACTGAATTTTGCCAGGGTTCCACCACCTGTACCATAATTCTAAGGGGTGATTTCCATTACTTTTTTTTTTAATTATATTAATCAATTGCTTATATATGAGCATTTTCTTTCATTTCAACAAGCAGTCAGAAATGCAAAAAGAAATACTAGCATTTAGAAGCTAATTTTTAAATTCATATCATCAAAAATATTATTGTTCTGTTGTTCTTGGTTTGCTTTTTTATGAGTTTATTTCGAACAATTGTAAAACTGACTGGAGAGGAAGTTCCTGGGAAATCGCTGTTATTGTACATGTTCAGGCTGAACTTTCCTCTTGTCCCAAACTGGTACTTCCAGTTAATTTTGAGAGACCATGGTGTTTTCAAAAGCTTTTGAAAGATGAGTTGAAGTTACTGTTTGGGTTTTTCGTACCCTATGTTTGTATTGATTGTACCGCTTCAGGGAGCGGGGATCTGAGACAGAATTGAGTGAAATATTGAGCTAATGTTGAGTAAAAAACACCTCGCCTCTCCCAGGGAATTGGGGTATAGGAATGCTACCTGCGCAGTCCTGGAGGAGCAAAACGTAGCCATATTATCCTTTTTCATTGCTGTCCCTGTATAGTAGGAGACACTTACCCACTTTTCTTCTATTTAACAATAACCTCTGTAGAGTATAAAATCCACTTATGTTAAATTTGGGATGTGCTGTATGTGATGAAGGAGCCTATGGTTTCTTGGACAAAAGAAGAATTTCATCAACATGCATTT
This sequence comes from Stercorarius parasiticus, assembly GCA_013396915.1. NCBI lineage: Eukaryota > Metazoa > Chordata > Aves > Charadriiformes > Stercorariidae > Stercorarius > Stercorarius parasiticus. The sequence continues at coordinate 415,534 of VWZL01002320.1, read as the reverse complement.
TCCCCAACGTAAGACTGATGCCACCGAACAACAATAATCCAGTTTCATTGCTGGCAATAGAACAATGAGATTGTTCTATTAAGATTATTCAAGCGTAATAACTCCTGCTAATAAATTAGAAAAGGAAAAATAAAAGACTCTCATATAGCATGTCTAATGGAACAAATGCCAGTGATATCATGAGTTTCTTGCAGTCCGTAAACTGTGGGTTTTTCCAGGATAAACTTTTTAGTTATATTGTTGAACAGTGGAATGAAAAGTTAAAAAGACTAGATTCAGAACATTATTGTGTAATTTTATTAGGAACAGATGGGTGGAAAACTCCCTTGAGCGCTATATTATCTGCCTGCCATTCATGGGATGGCAACCGATAATGTACTTGATGGACCTTTGTGTCCATCTGTTAGTTGATCTATCCAATATTCCCTGGCTAAGGAAACATTTCAAACAGCATAGTTAAATGCCAGAGATGTTTTGCAGTATTTATAGATTTTGCTAGTTCACACTTGAGAACGTTTTCTGTGATTCATCAAGTGTTATCTTGATTTGTACCATTTAATAGAAGTATATCTAATGACTGACTTAAGGTATGTCATGTAGCTGTACCATTTGTTATTCAGTGTTCTGATAAGAAAATCTGAAATAACACCTACTGTGATTTATTTCCTTACTGACTGATTATCATATACTAATTCATGTACATCTTAAAGCATAGATTTTGCTTCAGGAGACTACAGCATTTTAGGACAAAATAATCTTGGTATTTTCAGAAAAGGGAAAGGGTAGGAGAAGCTCCAGGAGTCACCTTGCCTCTCCCCCATTTTGGCTTTGGGTGACTAGGGATGCTGTATGCTCCATGGAAAAGCTACTAATCTGGTTGTCAAATAAAACAGCCATCTCTAAAGAGAGAACGCTTAATGGATTTGGGGGGGCTGATCTTTATTTTTTCCTTATTTCCTGTTGTCTTATCTGTACTTGATTGGGAAAAGTGCCTTGAAAAAATAGAGCTTCATAACTTAGATTGGATCACTCGTCCTCTGGCGAAGAGTGTACTCTGCAGCTCCCCTGTGTATTAAACAAATAAATATAAGAGGTTTAACACCAGCTTGTGTGGTTACCAGGAAGTTAAAGCATTACTTAAAGCAGTAAAAAGGATGTGAAGATTTAGTGCTGCTGTGCAGCGCACTAAATAACACCAAATTAACTCATAAAACATGTCAAGACTTGGTACTTCAGCCACTCCATCTGTGTACAGCTGCCCCTGTAACCGGGCTGCCTACCGCGCTGGGGATGGGGCTTTGCAGGCACCTTCGGAGAAAACGCTCAGTGGTGCAATGAATTTGTGAAGAGATTTAACTAAGCCAGAGATGGACTAACTTTAAAGCATGTATTTCATTTTTTTTATGACCTCTCTATAAATGCGAGTGTCCGTTCTCCATGAAAAAGGCTCTAAAATCAGGATTGGAGGAAGGAAAGAGCAGGAAACTAGCAGGGTTGCTAGTGTTCACTTGGGATTTTCCGTTTGAGATCAGGAGGTTGTTGGACAGCAAAGTGATGTTTATTATGGCTGCTTCTAAGAGAACTCTTTAAGTTGTTTGGAAATTTTCACTGTAGTGTAGCTTTTCTAAAATATTTTTGGAATTTGGACATCATAGCAAACTAACAGCTCTTTCTCTCTCCTCCCTGACCTAGTAATGTCTGATGGCTGTAGTAACCACAGCAAAAATTTTATTGCAAAACTTATGCAGCTGTTTTCACAGTATTTCTTAGCTATTTTTAGTGGGACAATAGGAGAACAGATGCTATATTTTTCTCTTACTCTTCTACTACTACCTGCAGTGATCCATCTCCTTTTCCTCCATTGCTCTCCTGCCTTCACTTGTTCTGTGTGTTCTTCGTTGTGCTGTGGCTTCCGACTCCTGATTCATGAGCCTCTGCTGCAGGGGTTCCTCCTACCCCTTGTCTCCAGCACACTTTTTCCTTCCTCCCAAGACATGGACTAGAATATTTTCTTAGTCTCGCATCTACTCTGAGAAAAGCTTTTATTTTTGTTTTGCTGAGTAACTTTAGACATCCCTAGAAGTGTCTGTGCAGGCTCCTCTGCTTTTCCAGCTGTGCGTACAAGCATCTTGACTTGTCCTTGGCAATGAAAAGGTTGAAGAATGGCTCATATATTGGAAATGCCCACATTACATGACAGCCTGGCCTCTGCAAGCAAATGTGAAGAACTCAACATTCATGTTTCACAGTTATTTATGAAACTCTACTCTAGGAGGAGGGAAAAAGTGTTTGAATTATTTGGATGTAATTTCAAAATTGTAGGTACAGTGTACTCAAACTCAATCTCCATTTGAATGTGCCATCCAAACAGCACGGCCTGCTCTGCAGAATAAAATGATGGTGAAGGGTGTTTGTGCTTCGGACAAGAGAATCTGATTCTTCAGAGTAATATGAGTATTAATTACATACCTAACTGGACGTTACTTTGTTCAGTCAACTATGACCACTTGCATGAACTCATTCCCTTGTGTATAAATATAAATACTCTCCTGTTGTCCAATAACTCAAAATATTATTTGTGATGATAAATTTTATTTAGGGCCCAAGGAAAAGTTCACAGAAGTTTTGTGTTCACGGCTTTCAAAGTGAGCATATTTGTAGTTGAGTAGAGAAGCTGTGAAATATCTTTCACTGTTGAATTTCAAGATGGTTTGTTTCTCGTTGGAGTACAGAGGAGATGGTCTGGATGACCTCCTGGTAGACCTTTCAGCTCCCCTGTGGGAGCAGTATGCAAATTTGTCCCAGGAGATCACAACTCTTAGAGTCTTAAAGAGTGGGGTAGTCAAGCTTTCAGAGGAGTCCTGAGTTTGCTCAAGGCTTCATGGCTTCCTGTTTAAAATTCTGGAGCATCGCTGTTTTTCTCCATGGGATGTCAGATCTTATTAATGTCGTATCTGAGCATCTTATTAAGAAAGTAATTCACTAATATATCTGTGGTATCATAGCTATCCTCACAGCACCCTTGCAAGGCACTCAAAAAGTTAACCTCATTTTACAGCTGGGAAAAGTGAGGGATGGAGCATAAAGGGGAGACAAGAAAAGGACTTTTGGCAGCATTTATGCATCTGTGCCTGAAGTTGTGATTATGAAGATCCCACTCAGCTGCTGCCTGAATTCCTGAAGTAGCTTCTCTTTCAACCTGAGAGGTCCTTGTCTGTCTCAAGCTCTGTCTCTCCATGCCCTCAGGAAAGTGTTGGTCAGTCTGATCTAGACACTAGGACTTGGGCAGCGGGGCAGAGATATTCTAGGGCTTGGTGAAGGCTGGGCTTTAGGCACAAAGCAGTGGGGACTTCCCCTTTTCCCAAGCCAGCGCAGCCAGGTGTCACATGGGTCTGAGTGTGCTCTTGGTGATGCTGCTGAGACAAGTCCTTCCCCTTGCCTGCGTTGGTCACCTCCCTGGAGAGGACCAGCCTCGAAAGCTTGCAGGGTCTCTGGTGCCATTTGGAAGCACAGGACAGTTTCTGTTCCTTACGTGAGTGTCTTGCTGTCCAGTGCAAGTCTGTTTTGGGTATCTAAAGGCTAAACCCATGCAAGAAGTCTGTTGTCCCTGCTTGTCTGTGGGTGATTTTTGTTCCCTCCTTGTTTCAAGAAAAGTTTCCATAGAGAGGAATGATATTGCATTCATATGGCATAGCATTACAGTGTGGAAAACCAGTAAAGATATCAATGAATGTATTAAATTATACCATAATCACAGCATCAAAGAAAATAGGACCGTTGGGGTCACTTAAAAATTACCTAGTTTTACTTAATTTCATATTTTATGGACTTCTGGTAGTTCCCAGACATCAAAGTCTTGAAAAAGATGAGGAAAAAACCTACATGTGGATTAATTCTGTATGTCAGCTTTGGGGGGAGCTGCAAGTAGAAGATGGTACTAGGCATTTACTGCAGCCTAATTAAAATGTTTAGCTGTAGCAGTAAAAGCACTGTTAGGTAGGTAGTATCTTATTTCACAGATGTACTTATGCCCACTCGATCATTATGATCTGTGGATTTTCTTTTTCTTCTTCAAACAAAAAATTTGGCTTGTCACTTTGTTAGAAACTTGTTCTAAGTACACTAAAACTGCTCCTAACTGATAATGGTGTAGCTGCTTCTTCAACTAACCACCAAAAAACCCCTCCAGTGATGGGTTGTAACCCTCGCTGCTGCACAGCCTGACTGTCCTTACAGTTGGAGAACTTGGCACAGTGCATGGTCTGTTTTTCGCTTGTTCCTCCGTGGACGTGGAGAGGTGTTTACTCCCTTTGGGTTTCTTTTGGGGTTTTTTTTGGCAGCCTTTTACTACACACTATCTGTGATCCTCTTCCATCAACTACAAAAAGAGATGCCTGGGTGGAGAACTAGGGGAGGGTGGAGAAGGAGCATTTCCTTCCTTGCAGAGAGGCTGCCCACTGGGGAGGATAAAAACCACAACGGGGGGTGTTCAGGCACGTTCTGACCATGTTCTCAGTGACGGTCCCAGAGTTTTAAATTAGAAGTTTGCACTTCTGGATCTGGGTATGAAGTGGTGGATTTGGCCTTTGGATGGGAAGTTCAGAGTTTGAACTTCTACTGGTATCACGGGCTTTTTGGTGATGGTACTAGGTGCATCAAACTTCAGCTACCAGAGCCCCCTGCAAGCTAGATGATTGCACAGAAGTTTCAAAATACTGAAAAGGAATAAATGGTAGGCTTAGTATTGCCTCTGATGGAGCAGCTGAGAACTCTGAATCTTTTTTTTTAATCGGAGAATGAAAACTTGGTGAAATTACCCAAAATGGATAAGAATGATTTATATAGTTAATCTTTTTTCTCTATCAATTAAAAAGCAAGGCCTAAGCCTTTGAAATTGATGTCTCAATTCTTTTGTATACCTTTGTTCTTATATTCAGACAACTTTTATACTGTTTTAATCACATGACAGATGAACATGGCATTTGCAAATCTCCTGAATTTTAATTATTATAGGAAGCACACAGATAATTTGAAAATGGAAAAAATAATACATTTTTAGACTGTTACCTCTGCTATTTATATCCATTTGGGCAGCTTTTGGATACCAGCTTGATGATTCCTCAATAGCTTAGTTCTGAGACTTTTTCTATACTTTGGTGAGTTCAATGCATTTGCTGTGCTGTATTATATTAAGATGTTCCTTAGTCAAATTGACTCTTCATTTTCCAGTCTAAACATCTGGTTTATTATTCAGTGTAGAGGAATGTATCCATTTAAAATAAGGCTGTTACTTCCATCACTCCAGAATTTTGTGAGAGCCTTTGTATGTCATGCACAAGTGACCTACCGAAGGCTTGGATTTTGCTTCTTTGCATATATATTCTTAAGCAAAGCAGAGCGAGGGGTAGCGCATTTTGGTAGATCAGGAAAAAAAACAACAAAGCCACAGGAGGTTTGGGTGCTTGAAGACTTACCTCTTTATCCAGCTGCATCGACTGGTTCAACAAACATAGTGCTTCTCCCTGCAAACTTCCCCTCGCTGTATCTTTGACTGTTGCAGCTAAAAAATGTGTGAATACTCCACACTTTTTTGTGTTCTTGTACAGTATTAAGTTACTAATAAGGTCATAAAGAAGCTAATGTTGTTATGAAATCATATTTTTCCCCTTAAAAAATGTACTCCTGCTTTCTCTTTACTTCCAAAGGAGATGTTGTATCAAATTATGGGATCAGCACATGCAATCCGATGGCTGAGTCATCAGTGGAAAGAGCACAGAGGAAAGAATTGTAGTTTTCCATTACTTGCAGCAGATAAAATATGTTTGTTTTTCCTTCATGCTACATAGGCGTAATTGCTCAATTCCTCTTGTACTTGGCATTTCGAATTAGCAGCTTTAGTGACTATTCTCTCCTGAGTCTTCTGAGGCAAGGTGGGCCACCAAGCTGCCAGTTTGATTTTCAGATGATGATAGCGATGAATGTTTAAACTCCTTTCCTACCTGTGTTTTTACTTCCTGTAGAGCATCTTAATTTTAGGTGACAGCAGCCCGTTCCGGCAGCGTAGGTGCCGGCTCACCCATGGCTGGTCCAGCATCAGTGCCTGGCCCTGATGGGCTTGCTCATATACTGCGTTTTTGAAAAGCTAGACGGGAACACAGCTCTTTCCAATTGGTTTCCTGATCAGTTCATGTTTAGTGTAGACTTCATTCCGAAGTTTAAAAGCGTTATATTTGGTTATAAGTTAATTTACTTTGAAAAGCACCTAGAGGCAGTCTTCATTATAGTGCACAAGAGTTGGAATCAGTAAAGCCTAGTGGAAAAATTGTGAAGAAGTTGATGAAGATCAAGTGTCAAACAATTTTGTACGGATTCATTGAAAAGCTGACCAGTAGTGATATATAAAACCTTTGCTGGTTTGGGCAGTTATTGCAAAATTAGTCCCTGCATTTAAGGAAAACCAAGATTTGAAATTAAATGGAGCAAAATGCCTTAGTGGCTTACAATTGTTTGGTTGTTTAGATTTATTCCCTACCTGCTTCTGTATAATATCATAATGCGTCCACTGGCTGTAATTGAAAGTGATACAAAAAAAATAAGAAAACAACCCAATTTGCTTGTAAAATTATGATGATGTACATTGACTGGGCAGCAAAAACCAAACCCCAAACGCCCCCTTGCATGACCAGAAGGATTAGCTTAAATACTGTCCAGGTTTTGAGCCTGCCCTGCAGTTGGTTGTCTTATTGAACAAATCTCAAATTCATTCCATTTTCAGTAATTATCTGAGGTAAGTAACAATGGACTGTGAATTGACAGCTAGTGTAATGCAAAATTATTATCACAGTATACAGTTGGCTCATGGCTCTTTCCAGTGCGTGGCCCCTGGCCGTCTTTGCTTAGGAGTGTGGGCATGGATTCAGAGGTGAGGGGGAAGAGGGCGTTGCTGCTCAGAAGTGATGTCTGGTGGTCTCTCCCACTCCCGTAGGCAATTATATACTAAATATTAATGTACTTCTAGCCTCGATCAGTTCAATTCCCCTGCTTTGAAAGTGAATGGGAAGGAAGGATAAATTATTTGAAAATTGAAGGCATTTATCTATGACATTTAATTAGTGTAAAGGGACTTCTCCTGATCCACGAAATTCCCAGTGCAGCATAAATGTATCTAACCCTCATCAATGATAAGGCCATCCGTCAGCCCATATACTCTTTTCTATTACCAGAAGTTTATCCTCAGATCTAGTGAAGGCCATTCATGAATTCATTTTAAAGGTATGTTGTTTGGAGGGGATATTATATAGTATAATTCCAAGCTCAAAATCAAGCTGTGATAACAGCTCTCTATCTGATATAACAAGCCTTCAATCACACTTTATCACAGTTACAGATGTCGGTAAACGAACAGGTTTTTCTTGGAAACAGTATAGATAAGCAAAGGTGGCTGAGAAGGAGCAAAGAGTAATTTAGAGAGGTAAGCAGCCTAGTTAGACGTTTTCGTTTTCAGTATCCTTTGTAAGAAAAAGCACATAAAACCCCCTTATATTTAAAAATTACTTTGAATAATTCAATAAGACGATTCTCTAGCCTTTATTTGCCAGTTCCAAAGTAGAAATAAAGGAAATAATGCTTTGTCAGTCAGTCACATAGGACCTGGTATCAAAGAGCGGCTGAGGGAAGCCGCTATGGGAAAAGCGAAAGCTGCCTTCACTTTCCATTAAGGAGCAGGGGATGCCTGCTCATCTGTGCTGAAATGTAGGTCTCAAAGGACGAGCAAAGAAGGGTTTCATGAAGCTGGACTGCCCCTTGTAATCACAGGGGCTGCACTCGCCGAGCACTCACCTGGGCTGACCCTCCCAGTCACAGCTGCCGAATTGGGAGAGTTACTATTTTTTGGTTTCCATTTTTCTCTGCATCTACAGAAGTGGTTTGTGGGTGCTGAAGTTTGCAAATGGGACATGGAAATATGTTCTGCGTTATTTTTGTTTTGTTAGAAAAGCAATTTTGAACCAAATGAAATCTTTTATTTAGATAGACGTGGAACGGTTTCTTTGGCTTTTTTTTTTAATAACGAATTAGAGCTTGAAATAATTTAGAACAACAAAAAAAGTTTTAGTGCAAAACCACTCAAACTACGATTTGACTTCTCCAAAACCATCCAGGTTCCCTCCCTGCCTGTTTTGAAAAATGTGACACTTCTAAAAGTCAATATGAATTGGGTGCTTCTGGGAAAAGGATGGGGATGAAGCCCTGGGAAAACGGTTCAGACAAAAAAATGCCTATTATTTCAAATCCTTAAATCCAGTTTCCAACAAGATTGTATACAAACTGACTCAGAAAAGATGCGTAGACCTTACCTCTGTATTTTCATTCCATTTAAATTAGGAATGCAGATAAAACCCAGTTTAAAAAGAGATTAAGAATATCAAGCTAAACCACAAATGTTTGCTTAAAACTTCTGTGCTTGCAATGAGGATATTAAATAACTTGTGGCAGTAGCTGAAGCATGCGTCCAGCTCATTTGCTCACCAGAGTACTGTATTCAAGCTGTGACATTCTTCTGTCACATGGCATGCGTGACATGCAAAGGCTCTCACAACCAGTGTCTTTGGTCCTCTCACTTTTTTTCTTGACTATTTTATGATCGTCCTCCCCTCATTGCACTTGCCTTGTATTTCATTAATTGTATACGACTAACAACATGAGAGCATCCCTCAACAGTAAAAAAGAATTTCTGAGATGCTGCAGGTAGAGGTGGAACCCTGGTTCCAGGCACCACAGGACCTTCTCCTCACAGCATCTCCTCTCCTTGGACAGCTAATGCCTCCGGTGGCTGCATCTCCTCGTCTCCTGGCACTTTGTCTTGTGTCATCTTTGTGAGCATCTGAGGATGTGCTAGGGCTAGAGCTGATCCTTCTTACCTGGCCTCAGGAGCCTTTGCTTGCCTTGCACTCAGCCTTATGCTGTTGTTGATGGGGTCATATGGGGTTATTGATGCATTAATTCTGTTGGTGAACTGAACGCTGTGTTTTCTCCATAAACTTAATTTCTTGGGACATGCACATTTCACGTAAGCTGAAGCTGTGTCCTGTGGTTCTGCTTGTGACCTCTGGCCCTCCTCCATTTTGTGGTTGGTCTTGTTGTTTTGTTTTGTTTTTTTTTAAGTTTTCAATTCTTTGGACATTTTCAATTTTGTCTGACTAGGAGCTAGTAACATTTTCAAGATCCGTGTTTCTGAAATGATGCTTTTTGTAAAGAATGTTAAATGTCTCAATGAGTTCAGCGTGTTTTCTGTATTTTGCAGAGCACAGGGGGAGATAGCTGATTATGTTTTCTTTCTGTTAAATAGTTCGGGAGGGGACACTGCTCGGGCACTTGCTGGCAGGCTGCCGCCTCACCTGGGACGCAGCAGGAACTGCCAATGTTGTTTCCCCTCTTCTGTGGGGAAAAAATGGGGCCTCCACAAATGTCAGTGAGTTTGCTTAAACAATATGCCACATTTTGAAGTCTTTTGTCAGACCGTTATCTGCTTTCTTACTGAAACACGTCTGTGCCTTCCCGGAGTGGTTATTCAGTGATACTGTCTGTGTTTCTTAACGGCAGGCAGTGTTACTTACATCCTTCGGCTTTTATTATGGGATTGATCACTTTGCAGGAAGAAGAAACATTATTTGGCTTGTACCAGTTCACGCTATATTTGAATTTGGTCTTGTGAGACACTTCTCCAGAAACTGTGTTGTACTTGGATTAAAAACAATCACCCAGAAAATAGTCTATATTACTGAAAAGTGAACCCAAGCACTATTTTTGTTTGGTGGTTTTTGTTTTTTTTTTTTTTCCTCTATTGGAGTCTGACGACTAGTTAGCTCTAACTCCAATATCTTAGAACTACAATGTGGTAAGGTTGTTGTCTTATGGATGTAGGAAAACATATAACTTTTAGAAATGTATGAATTCATTGGGAAAAGAAGCCCTGAAATTTTTGTAATAGATCATGGAAATTCCCATATATATGGCAGAAAATAAGGCAAAAGGACTTCACCATCCAGGGGTTAATGGTGAATAGCGGTCATGACTCAAGCCACAGGCTTCACCAGGAATCTGTATCCAGACCTGGGTTTTGACTAAAAAGGGCGGGGGGCGCAAAAAAATCTCCACAATCTAATGCACATTGCTCAATACTCCAGTATTCCTAGTCCACTAAAACTTCTCTAATGAGAAATTAAGAACGAAGCAGACCATGGAAGTGAGAAAAAATTTGATTTATGCCTCAGGAGGAGTGGGTCGATAGTCCCAGGCTGAGTGCAAGGTTGCAATATGAAACCATCACATTAGCGTCCATCACTGCAGACCTGTGGTCGTTCTTGAGAAAGGGACTTGCCAATACATTCCCTATTCCTTGGAATTTATTAATAAGAGAAGGAAAAATTATAAATCACATCTTGGGAAAAATAAAAGCAGAATTGGTTTCACAGCCCGAATCAAAGAGCAGCATTACTATGTTACCTCTTTCAAAAAAGAGATTGTCTTATGGCTAATGCATATTTGCACAGAATCACATCAAAGTGCATTTCAGGAGAAACGGGACTTCTGTATAATTTAAACAGGCAGTTTTCCTTGGACTTAAATAGGAATTGAATGATGCCATAGGCACTTTTGTATTCATATATGATTTAAGAATTATTAAGATACATTACCACCCTTACAGATGCTGGTAATAGAGGCATAAAGGCACCCAAGTTACAAAAATAATCTTCTGTTGCACACGAAGCTCTATAATTGGTTTCTAATTATTGATCACAGCAGAATTCCTTTTATACAGTAGTGACAAATATTAGGGGATAACTTATTCATGGATAATTATTACTAAAAGAAGGTGCTATATTCTGTTTAAAAACCTTTGCGCTTCACAGAATGTAGAATATCTTCAAAGTGCTTGAATGTGGTCTTCTCTTGATCATATGGAGGTCAGAGCCAGCAGCTATTGCTTTAACATCATTTCAGGATGATGTGGGAAAACTCACAAAGACAACTGAGCTTTACCAGGACTTCAACATGTCTTTGGCCAATGGTCTAGACCAGTCATTCATTCTGTGTGTTTACTCCTGATGCTTTAGTATGGTTGAACCATAATTCTCAAATGATACTGCTTTGCATATTTGACTAATTCTTAGGGGTGGGTGTTGTGTATTCACCTGACCTGATGGCAGGTGAAAACTTAATTGCTGATAAGTGTATCTTAGTTTTGTTTTGTTTTTTGTTTTTTTTTTAAGTGCACTTAGTACAGGAATTGCAGCCACAGTAGCACAGGGTTTCTCATCAGGCTGTACCCTAGGTTGTGTTGTCGTTCTGGGCAGCAACCTTAGGACAACCCAGTCACAAGTGGTGTTCCTCAGGGCTCAGTATTGTGGCCGGTTCCATTTAATATCTTTATAGATGACCTGGATGAGGGAATTGAGTGTACTTTCGGTCAGTTCACAGATGACATGAAGTTGGGAGGGTTTGTTAATGTGCTTGAAGGTAGGAAGGCTCTACAGAGGGACCTGGACAGGCTGGATCGATGGGCTGAGGCCAATGGTATGAGGTTCAACAAGGCCAAGTGCTGGGTCCTGCACATGGGTCACACCAACTCCATGAACACTATAAGCTGGGGGAAGAGTGGCTGGAGAACTGCCCGGCGGAAAAGGACCTGGGGGTGTTGGTCAACAGCCAGCTGAATATGAGCCAGCAGCGTGAACAGGTGGCTGAGAAGGCCAACAGCATCCTGGCCTGTATCAGGAATTGTGTGGCCAGCAGGACTGGGGCAGTGAGCATGCCCCTGTACTGGGCACTGGTGAGGCCCCACCTGGAGTGCTGTGTCCAGTTTTGGGCCCCTCACAAGAAGACAGACATTGAGGTGCTGGAGCGAGTCCAGAGAAGGGCAACAGAGCTGGTGAGGAGTCTGGAGCACAAGTCTTGTGAGGAGCAGCTGAGGGAGCTGGGGGTGTTCAGCCTGGAGAAAAGGAGGCTGAGGGGAGATCTCCTTGCTCTCGACAACTCCCTGAAAGGAGGGTGTAGCCAGGGGGGTTGGCCTCTTCTCCTAAGGAACAAGTGATAGGACAAGAAGAAACAGCCTCAAGTTGTGCCAGGGGAGGTTTAGATTGGATATTAGGAAAAATTTCTTCACTGAAAGGGTCATTAAGCATTGGAACAGGCTGCCCAGGGAAGTGGTGGAGTCACCATCCCTGGAGGTATTTAAAAGATATGTAGATGTGGTGCTGAGGGACGTGATTTAGTAGTAACTTGGCAGTGTTAGGTTAACAGTTGGACTTGATGATCTTAAAAGGTCTCTTCCAACCATAATGATTCTATAATTCCATTCTATGACAACCAGCAGCGTGGACAGAAGCTAGTTCCATCTTCTCTTTCTCTTTACTTCCATTGTTAAGTGGGAGTTTATAGAGCAAAGCACTGAACTTGAGGTTTTTTTCCAATTTTCTGCTCACTATATGGAAAAAAACCCTTTTGTCCCACTGTAGAAAAGCTTGTGATTCTGAGAAGTTGCAGAAATGTTTGATCCTTTCCGTGAAGGACAAAGCTGGATGGAAGGGGAAGAGCGAAAGGGGCAATGCCCACTCTCTATGCCGGGAGCAGAGCGGGAACTGAAATGGGCTGATCAAGGCAGGGAGAGAAGGGAAAACAGAGCGTATCTTAGAATCTGCTTTGAATTCAGAAGTGAGCTAAGAAAGAAGAGGGTTGGTCCAGAGCCATTAAACTCAAAGGAGGCTCGTACAGAAATGGAGCGGTGGTGGCGGTGCTGGGGGCATCCCCGCGGGGGCTCTTGCCACCTCCCCGCTTTCTCTGTGTGTTTCTTTTTAAACTGGACACGGGGGAGGAATTTTCCTGTGACATACCTTCCAGCTGGGTGTGGGAGGTGTTTAGCTTCATCGCCATCTGCTAAGGAGGTGTTAGAGAACAGAGAGGGCTTTTTCCCTGTTCTATTTCAAGAAAGGGGAAAAAAAGGAATTTGTGTGTGTTTCTGTGTCAGAGCTTGCAGCTTACAGTAATAATGGCAAAACCCCACATAACAGCTGAAGAAGTTTTCATGTACACTTGTACAGAAATGTGAAATAATTATTATAGTCGATTCTTTTCAATGTTACTGTAATAGCATTTTTTTCTCCCAGAGCAATACTCTATTACGGCTAAAATGGATAAAGAGTTAACAGTCAATTCTGTGCTCCTATACTAATAATTTATTGTTATTATTACTTTGAATTGGCATTGTTGGGCCACTACGTGAAGGAAATTGGAAGCAAACAGTCAGTGACTCTAGTGTAGTTACTTTTCACACACAACTGAGATAAAGGCTCCAGCACCCTATTGACAATAATCTAGGTCAGGGCAACCCTGTGAATACAGTTCAGTTTATTTCTATTGCTCTGCTTCTGATAATGGTTGAAACAAAGGAGTGTCAAACATCTTTAATTGTGGAAGCACTTTCACGAATGTAGCAAAGTATTATGATGAAGTGGTTCATCATTTCTTATGGCACCCATGGCCATGCACACCAAGACCCTTGTGCCTCTGGTCACTCTCCTCTGCTGAAACCAGCAGGGGCCCGTGCACAAATCTCAACAGAAAGGGGATGGTGGGCTGAGGAGCAATTCCTCTTTTAAAGCATGGACATGATAAAGTTATACCTATATTTCTAAATATACTTACAGAAGACTGGTGTTTCCTTCCATGGCCAATGGAGCCTGTTAGCACACCAAATGGCTAAGAGTATATTCTATGAGCAAGTAAATAATATACTCTGTGTTTACTTATGCCTAACTGATCGCTGAAAATCGGGTCATTGAGTCTAGTCAAAACTTCATCTGAAACCATTTTTGCTTTGTCTTTATTTATGCTTTTGTGAAGATCTGCATTTCTTTAGATAGTGCAATATGGCGAAAATTAGTTCCAACTCGGTAATTCAGTAATATTTGAAATTAATTGTTGTGTTTTTACTAAGACTGGATTCATCAAAACCTTTCTGTAGTTGCTGGAGTATGGACTGAGATGAACAGATGTTCTGGTCAAGTATAGACTGATGATGATAAGGTTAATGTATTTCACTTTTATTTATCTTGAGTACGTACATAATGGAAGAATATGCTTTCCCTGAAGGAACACATAAAATACTACATTACTACGTTCTCGTTTCAAGGTAAATATTTCACTGAAATGCATCACTTTATGATGCTAATCTCCCCTGGCTCAATTCTGTCTGCAATGGGCTCCTGTTTGAAACGCAGCCTGGAGGCTGGGGACCAGCACGCTTGGAAGCAGCAGCGTGACAGAATCTGAGTGGCCTAAATGGCATCATTATTTCAAGCTTCTGCGCCTTTGAGTGACTGCAGCAGCTGAATCACCATGTTTCCTCAGGTTTCCCAGCCTGATACGGTACTGACTCACAAATATTTATTGATGTAATTTTGTGTGTGACTTCAATGCATATACATGTATTTTCATTACAAACTTAGTACAAACTCGGATGTTTAAGTTAGTAGAATACTGCAGCTGTTTTAATCCCTTTGGAAAGATGCACGATCCCATCCTTACCACTGATGCTGCTGAGGGAAAAGCTGAATCATGTGCGTGATGAGCATCAGTCGGGTTTCTGCAGTGTCGTTATAGTCTGAGGGTTTTGTGTGTCAGTAGGTGTCAGCATTCAGTTACTGTGTAATTGAGCAGCCTGATTGAATGCTCATGGCAACACGCCTGCAGAATTAATGCCAAGTACTCCACAAACTGTGCTTTAGGATAGGATTATTCAGCCAGAAATTTCTCGATACACAAAGGGGAAAAAAAATACTTAAAGCTCTGTTCACTGTCCAAAAAGCCAATTTCATCACTGAAAATAATGCTCTGCTACTTCATGGTTGTTTGATAACACACAGTGCAAATGTAAGCACCTACCTGTGCAGTCTCACTGGAGTTTGGACTTGGGCATGCATCAGTACGGGTGCTGCCTCCGCTGTGCTGGGTACGGTGCGTGGGGCTCCCGTTGGCGGGGTGATTGCTCCTTTCCCTTGAAAAGCTGAGATAACTCTCAGTTGAGCTTCTGCGATAAACCTTTGCCGATAGCTTCAAAGCGCCCGTGGTTGCACCATGGTAAAACCTCAGTTTGCTCTCCAGGCTTGTAAATCTAGTTTAGCGTTTGGCTGATGGGTTAGGATTAACTGCGATGTACGCCATAAGGGCTAGCTTGCCTGGGGATGCTGCAATCCTATTAGAGTAATGAGGATACTTCTAGAAAGGTTTTTGGAGGCGTTTCTGAGCAGGCATTAGCTGGGAAAGTGGAATGGTAGGACTACTGCGCTCCTTACCACTGCCTACTCGTTTTCAGGAAAGATGCTCTGAGGAAGAGGAGCTCTATGGCTTTTCTGTAATGCAGAGCTTCGGTTTGGGCCATTTGTGCAAGGAAACCATATGGTAACATAATGAATCTGGAAATGACACAGATTACAGTCTAAGTACCACTGGAAAGTAAAGTAATACATAGAAGCTCTTCTGTATAAATGCATACAGTGTGAGTTGGGTTCTTAAAGGTGTTGTTAATACTTTTAAATTACCACCCCAGCTCTGTGCATGTAAGTCCACACATGCCCAGTCCTTGTTTAATGCTCCAACCATGAACCAGGACCCACTTCTTTGCACAGATAGCAGTTTGGAACTGATTAATTTGTTCTCTGTAATTGTCTTTGTGAGGAGTAGAGAACCCCTCCCAACTGAGATCTAGTGCAGCTACTTCATATCAACCCTAAGATGGTTTCCCCCAGTAGAAGCAGAGATTTAAGTTAAATGAGAAAGGCTCAGATATGCCTATACTTGCTATTTCTTCCCTCTTCTCTCTCTTCCCACCCACTGTAACTGCTGACATCAGTTGAAACAGCAAGAAGCAATACTTCTTTCACAGACCTAGTGTGCAAATGACATTGAATTTATATACCTGAAGGGGGCTTGCTTGCCTTCCCAGACTTGCAATCTCAGAAAAATTTCACCTCGGCTACAAAATGCAACTGTAAGAGAAATGTGTTATATTCTCCAGTGAGCGCAGAGGACAGTGAAGTGATCAGACGGCTCTCGGTGGTGTCTGGGTCCTCTGTTTGGCACTAGGAACAGATTAGATCTCATGTCAGGCAGCAGCAGCACCCAAGGCAGCATCTCTCCAGCTCGATGGTTTATGGTCCAATTCGGTCGATTACGGATCTTTGTGTATCTTGTCTTAGGAAAGAGTCCTGGACTGGAAATCACTTTATGCCCCATTTATTCCCAGTGATAAGGTGGCCTTGCAGGTTGAGAAATTCCAGCCTTGAGGGATTATCCAAAGAACATCACTTGCCCTCACCATCACAACAGCCCCTTCCCTGGCGAGTCGGGGAAGCAGCTGTGGACTAGTCTCTGCTTCCTCGGTGGCCATGGACTGCTGCTTCCATATGGTGTAAGGAACCATAACTGTCCAGTAACGAACCTCTTCTGACTGCGCCTTTGACGTTGGGGACACGATGTGTCCCAGTCAGCAGTGTGCCGCAAGAAGGGAGGGTGTCATCTGCCAGTTCCAATGCATCCCCCTGCCTGCGTGCCCCCCTTGCTTCATCAGCCCACATCTCAAATAATTCTTTTGTAAGGTAGTTAAAATCTAAGGGCAAAAAGTATTGTTAATCATGCAGTGGTGGAGATGGCAGTACAGAGATTTTTATTATTATTATTACTGATTTACAATATTGGTGAAGGAAAAATAATTACCAACTATTCATCAAGCATTCCTTTTAACCATCATGCTGCAACAATACAGCTAGTGCTGGCAACTAATCTCCTTGTAGGCTTTTGTGAAAAATGCAGGATTATCCCCTTCATTTCACCCATTCAGCTTGTTTCTAGCTCATTTTGCTTTGCTATTTCTCTGAAGAATGCCAATTCTGGTTCATGACTCCATCTCTTCCTGGCTGACACATTGATCCTTCCTCAGGAGGCTCCATACCGTTTTCCTCGGTAGTTCAGCATTATATTCTAACCTCAGTATAATGATTTCATTTAAAACACTAAGACTTCCTCATTCTACTGGGTTAAAATAAGTTATGTTTTGCTGTGGTGCTGCCTGCACTCAGCAGCCCAACGCAACCAGAAGTGAATCAGGCATGTTTGCAGTATGAAGCGGCATGTTTTAATGGGATCATTATTTTTAGGGGGGAACATGACAGTGGCATATCTTGCAGCACCCGGACTTCTCAACTGAATTCTCTCTTACATACTCTCAAAGTTAAGAGGAGGGAAGGTTTCTGCGAGTGCAGAAACAGAAGCGGTGCTGGCATTTGTCAAATTTGAGAGGTACATGACACTATGAATTGTGCTGTAACAAGAAACACTTGGTAATCCTTGGCCTGGGACCAGCTGTCTGTACCATGATATGGCTAAAGGTGACAACATATAGCTCCTGAGCCACGCGTGGGTGTGGGTGCTTAGGCAAAGCAAAGGAAGTTAGGACATGGGCACGTAGTCAGGGTTCAAAGTACAAGCCCCAGAAGCCTGGGAAGAGAAAAAGCAATTAAAAAAAAAAAGCACTGGGAGTTTTTTTTCTTGGGGATCCACTAGTAGTTAGAAGAAAGTCTACTATGCTCTGAGGGTTGGGCTTTTCCACAAGTCAACTTGTGGCCGGAGCACAGGCACTGAGGCAGCTTGGCTGGTTTGGTTTCTGTGCAAGGGTTAGATCTTTCTACAGTTGTTAAGGTAACGTGAAAACTTTACCCATAAGGCTCCTCAGCCACGTCTTCTGACAAATATGGGGATGCTTTTAGTTGCCATTTGTTTTTGGTAAAGATCTACACATCTGCAGATTGGGTGAACACTTTGTGAGTAGATTGTCTACCATACAACAAATAAAAACAAAATCATGTTTAACTGAACATGGAAAAGTAGAATCTTTGAAAGAAAATGTGTTTTAGGATTTGAATAATAAAATACTTTCAGTACCAAATTAAGTTGTTTTACTTATGCATTTATTTTGGAATTGCAACTGAATGAAACAAGTGTGCTGGGTTCACACGGGTTGACTGCTCTTGCTGGGTGACACCTACCTGGGCTTACCCTCCTTAGAGTGGGGGCTTCCACCTTTGAGAGTGACAATTACTGACCTTCAAACTAGTAGCAAATGGAAATAAGCATCAGTTCTAACTATTGTCATAGAACTAGAGAGAGAAGCCGCTGGTGTATTTTCTTCTCGATAACCCCAGAAGCACCATGGCCATCTCTTGTAGTGGTGGTACTTCAGCAGCACCGCAGCTCTGTTCCTACGTTCCTTAAAATTCATCACTTCTATCATGTACTGGCAGAGTCAAAAGAAAAATAAACAGGGAACCTGGCTTAGACCCAGGCCTGACATGAACTCTTCTGCACCTTGATTCTACTGGTATTTACTCTTTTCTTCCCTCATTTTGTGCTTAGATATTGACGTTAATTTTTGTGCCCGTACTAACCTCGCATAAATTCTGATGATGCCTACGGTCAATACTTCTGTATTGTTATTTGATCATACTTTCCTCCTTTCCATAAGCAATTTACTAGCACGTGATGATTTGATTTTCCTGGCACCACACTTACTTTTCACTTTTCTTTATCAGTTGATTTACTGCCTCTAGACAGAAGATGAATAGTTTGCACTTTGTACTCTTAAATCAAAACGGAATGGAAAAGACTGGTTTAATCATATTTTATTCCAGCCCCACTTATCTGTATCACCTATTGCTTAGCCCTGTCAAGAGTGATATGTCTGCAATATCCTACGTTTGCTGTTTGCTCACCACAGTACCACAGGTTTTGATTATTCATGATTCCAGCATTGTTTTCTAGCAAAGCTGCGTGAAAAGCTCTTCAAGCAGCTCATCGTCGATTCTGGTGGCTTAAAAAAATGTGACTGAGTTTAGTTGGGAATAACAATTCAACAACGGTTTAATTTCTGTTTAAACCTCTCCATGTTTTGAATATGAACTGTAAGCTAGGTCTTAGTTCAGCAAGATGTTTACACATATTCTTAACATTAAAGTTATATGTAGCTGGAAAGCTTGAAATATGTTTTACCTGAAGTAGTGATGTCCAACGTGCCTGAAGAAGTGAAGTCCAATCACCATTGGACTAATTGTTATTTTAGCATGGGCTTATATACCTTGTCGAATCTGGGTCTGAATGGAAAAAGTGGGTTTGCATTTCTGATTCAAGTTTGATTTACACTGGGTTCTAAAGATGAAATTAAAGCAATTTAATTTTTTTAAAAAATTTTATATATGTATATATACACACACACACATGTTTAAAGCACCTTCGTAAGGTAATATAGTGTTTTTATCTTGGATGAAAACAAATGTTTGGACCCGTTTTTCAATGGACTTCGAATTTAAGGGTTCAAACTTCTTGGATACACTTCCCTAATGTTTTGGATAAGGGATCTGGAAACAAGAAATCTATTCCTTTCACGGTCAAAAATACACCATTAAAACTATTTCTGTTTAGCTTGACAATGCAAAATGTTTTAGATCTCAAAATACTACAGGGTGAAAAACTTTAGATTTGAAAACTAAATAATCAAATGAGTGATGTTATATATATATATATGGAGTGTTCAAATTACTGTTCCTTAAAAGAAAACCTCTGACAGAGACAGGCAGCGACAGGATGTTTTTTCATTGCTTTTTTCTTGAACTGCATTTGAGCTGACATATGATGTGTGTAGAGGAGATGACCTTTAAAGGGAGTTGGGTTTTCTACCTGAAGCACACTGAAGCTTTCTGCTCTCCTGGACCGATCTCTGCTTTTAGTGATAAAGCAATTAAAGATATCCTTTATTTGATTAACTGGAGAGCANAAGGTGACAACATATAGCTCCTGAGCCACGCGTGGGTGTGGGTGCTTAGGCAAAGCAAAGGAAGTTAGGACATGGGCACGTAGTCAGGGTTCAAAGTACAAGCCCCAGAAGCCTGAGAAGAGAAAAAGCAATTAAAAAAAAAAGCACTGGGAGTTTTTTTTCTTGGGGATCCACTAGTAGTTAGAAGAAAGTCTACTATGCTCTGAGGGTTGGGCTTTTCCACAAGTCAACTTGTGGCCGGAGCACAGGCACTGAGGCAGCTTGGCTGGTTTGGTTTCTGTGCAAGGGTTAGATCTTTCTACAGTTGTTAAGGTAACGTGAAAACTTTACCCATAAGGCTCCTCAGCCACGTCTTCTGACAAATATGGGGATGCTTTTAGTTGCCATTTGTTTTTGGTAAAGATCTACACATCTGCAGATTGGGTGAACACTTTGTGAGTAGATTGTCTACCATACAACAAATAAAAACAAAATCATGTTTAACTGAACATGGAAAAGTAGAATCTTTGAAAGAAAATGTGTTTTAGGATTTGAATAATAAAATACTTTCAGTACCAAATTAAGTTGTTTTACTTATGCATTTATTTTGGAATTGCAACTGAACGAAACAAGTGTGCTGGGTTCACACAGGTTGACTGCTCTTGCTGGGTGACACCTACCTGGGCTTACCCTCCTTAGAGTGGGGGCTTCCACCTTTGAGAGTGACAATTACTGACCTTCAAACTAGTAGCAAATGGAAATAAGCATCAGTTCTAACTATTGTCATAGAACTAGAGAGAGAAGCCGCTGGTGTATTTTCTTCTCGATAACCCCAGAAGCACCATGGCCATCTCTTGTAGTGGTGGTACTTCAGCAGCACCGCAGCTCTGTTCCTACGTTCCTTAAAATTCATCACTTCTATCATGTACTGGCAGAGTCAAAAGAAAAATAAACAGGGAACCTGGCTTAGACCCAGGCCTGACATGAACTCTTCTGCACCTTGACTCTACTGGTATTTACTCTTTTCTTCCCTCATTTTGTGCTTAGATATTGACGTTAATTTTTGTGCCCGTACTAACCTCGCATAAATTCTGATGATGCCTACGGTCAATACTTCTGTATTGTTATTTGATCATACTTTCCTCCTTTCCATAAGCAATTTACTAGCACGTGATGATTTGATTTTCCTGGCACCACACTTACTTTTCACTTTTCTTTATCAGTTGATTTACTGCCTCTAGACAGAAGATGAATAGTTTGCACTTTGTACTCTTAAATCAAAACGGAATGGAAAAGACTGGTTTAATCATATTTTATTCCAGCCCCACTTATCTGTATCACCTATTGCTTAGCCCTGTCAAGAGTGATATGTCTGCAATATCCTACGTTTGCTGTTTGCTCACCACAGTACCACAGGTTTTGATTATTCATGATTCCAGCATTGTTTTCTAGCAAAGCTGCGTGAAAAGCTCTTCAAGCAGCTCATCGTCGATTCTGGTGGCTTAAAAAAATGTGACTGAGTTTAGTTGGGAATAACAATTCAACAACGGTTTAATTTCTGTTTAAACCTCTCCATGTTTTGAATATGAACTGTAAGCTAGGTCTTAGTTCAGCAAGATGTTTACACATATTCTTAACATTAAAGTTATATGTAGCTGGAAAGCTTGAAATATGTTTTACCTGAAGTAGTGATGTCCAACGTGCCTGAAGAAGTGAAGTCCAATCACCATTGGACTAATTGTTATTTTAGCATGGGCTTATATACCTTGTCGAATCTGGGTCTGAATGGAAAAAGTGGGTTTGCATTTCTGATTCAAGTTTGATTTACACTGGGTTCTAAAGATGAAATTAAAGCAATTTAATTTTTTTTAAAAATTTTATATATGTATATATACACACACACACATGTTTAAAGCACCTTCGTAAGGTAATATAGTGTTTTTATCTTGGATGAAAACAAATGTTTGGACCCGTTTTTCAATGGACTTCGAATTTAAGGGTTCAAACTTCTTGGATACACTTCCCTAATGTTTTGGATAAGGGATCTGGAAACAAGAAATCTATTCCTTTCACGGTCAAAAATACACCATTAAAACTATTTCTGTTTAGCTTGACAATGCAAAATGTTTTAGATCTCAAAATACTACAGGGTGAAAAACTTTAGATTTGAAAACTAAATAATCAAATGAGTGATGTTATATATATATATATGGAGTGTTCAAATTACTGTTCCTTAAAAGAAAACCTCTGACAGAGACAGGCAGCGACAGGATGTTTTTTCATTGCTTTTTTCTTGAACTGCATTTGAGCTGACATATGATGTGTGTAGAGGAGATGACCTTTAAAGGGAGTTGGGTTTTCTACCTGAAGCACACTGAAGCTTTCTGCTCTCCTGGACCGATCTCTGCTTTTAGTGATAAAGCAATTAAAGATATCCTTTATTTGATTAACTGGAGAGCACCATTGGTGTAATTTTCATTTTACTTCTTGCCTGTTGCCAGAATACAAAATGATTTATAATGTCTGGAGCAATACTGCGTGTGGCTCTGAACAGTTTACTCAGAATTTTCCATTTCTTCCGCTGGCGTGTAGCCACACAAATGATACTATGTGTTTTTAACTTGTTTGCTGTTTTGTTGGCTGTGAATCAAGCAATAGGATAGCTTTTGTGTTCAACGTCAAAGGCTCAGACTCAAGACCAGGTTCTGTGTCATCACTTAACGCTGTGGCCCCTTTGAGGGGACTAAGCTAAATTGAATTATATCTTTTACAAGGCTAAATCTAAAACCGCAATCCTGGCTGAGCAAGGCTTTTCAAAGTTATGCAAGTCACTGTTTTCTTTTTTTATATATATATCTATAATATTTTTACAGCTTTCTTCACAATCCAGTTAAATCACTTTTCTATTTTGACCACTCACCATGTTATTATGTACAAGTTCCTTTTTAACAGCCAAAGGAAATGGTTATAGTCCAAAATACTGCATTATTGAGATTAAAATACAACTTTTAGTTCAGTCAGGCTAACTGAATTATTGGCCACCTCAGCCTGCGAGCCATTGTGTGATTCATGCTGAACCACCGCAGGTGGCTGCTCCTCCACAGGGAGAGGAAGGCTGGAGGATGAGCATCTAATACTAACTTTAATAAGTGCAAAAGTGTTTTAAAGGTCTTGGCTTGCCCAATTAATAACACCTCCTCCCCTTATTTTTTTTTTTTTCATTCTTAAATTTTATTGAGACTGAATTTGTTTTTAAAGCCATGTGATTCACTGAAGTTGTGATCTTCTACTCCGGTTACCCATGGCAGTACTTTGCTATGCTTCACCACTCAAAGCATCACTCAAAGTTAGTGAAACCTAAGGTTTTCCCTCTACACTAGTAAGTGAAAAGGTTATAATGGGTACCTCACACTCCACTGCAACCTCTAGGAAAGGAGCCAGGGGGTATTTAGAGAAAGAGCTCACGAGCCCTATTTGCAGGTGGTTGTTTGGAGTGGTGGGTGGTGCAGAGATCAGACCATCCAGAGCTTGAGCTCAGGGGAAAGAAGCAGCCGAGACTGCTGTTGTCTGGGAGAAGCTGAGGCTCCTTGTCGGAATGGGAAGCTTGTGCACTCCATGGCTACTCAGTGTAAAGCGTAAGAGCCCTCTGAGTCCCTCTGCAAGCACTGGGACACCCATCAGGAGCTGTAGCTGCTGAATGCCTCCTGCGTTATGCTGAAGTGAGACCTGCTCTAAAACTCAGGAAATCAATAGGCTTTTCCTGGCATCCCTAACTCTCACTATGTTATTAAATTGCTCTTCTTCTCTTGCTGTTTTTCTTACTATATTTGTTATTTTTAAGATTGATGCAGCTGCAGAGTCTTGTCTTACTTGGCTATCATTGAGATCTTACTGAGTGTTTAAAGATGGCTTTCATCCTTTTGAGCCTAACTTTGCCTTGGCTTTCTTGGCTGATAAATGAAGGAAAAGTCCTCTAGTGATGCCTGTCTTTCTCCATCAGTTATGGAATAGCAGCCAGACAATGCTTTAGCAGCTATCATTGAGGTGAAAAATACCCTCCCTGTCTGAAAGGACATAGCTGTAAAAAAATAATGGTGGAGACTGTAGGTGGCCTACAAGTTATTCTGCCCTCTGAAGAAATCTTTCTAACTTGCATCTATTGCCGTCATTCCTGCTTTCTTCTTTGTCAAAAAAAGCAGCTTCAGCTGGGGCATCCATTGCTGTTTTATGCCTGCTGTCTTTGGAAATAATAGAGGTATTATGGAAATTTCAGTTAGGAAAATGGTAGTTTTGAACAGAACGTCTTTGGCTCTGTTTCTTCCAGAGCACACTTAAAAGTATGCGTAGAAATCGGTTCCAGTGCTAAAGCTCAAATTGTCTTCTTAGATTGTCACTTTTGAGTGAAGAAATGGATTGAAATTGATTCTTATTTTTTTTCCTTTACACGGATATCCAAGTTTTTTGTGTCAGTCTGATTTGACAGAAACTGAGTTCTGTCTTTTTTTTTTTTGTGACTGCTGACAGCTCAGTGTCTTTGACAGATAGGGGAAAGTTTTACGCACTTCTGATAGGGATTACCATGTCTAACATTCTTTTCCCTGCATTTCTCTTGAATGCAACACAAAGTTGACTCCAAAGTGAATGGATCCTCGTTAAGACGTAAAGAGCTTTGAGACGTAGAGAGCTTTAATACATACATCAACTAAGTTATCCATCTGTGATGTGTGGAGCTCAGGCGCCACATCCCTGACTTTCCACCAACTCATAGCTTTACCACAAGAGGTCACATCGCTGTTAAATGCTGTTCTGAACATCTCTGCTGAGGGTACTGCTCCAGTGAGCCCTCAGGAGCGTTGGAGACACAACACTGAACGCTGCTGACTGCTAGTGCCCTGGAGCTGTGTCTTCTCTTTATATCAAAAAATACAGAAAAAGATTCGAGATCCCTCAATATAGATGCATCTTTCATTGTCCCAGCAAATGTGTCCCAAATGGGGTGGGGGGCTCACTGTTAAAGTTTTTAATAGCTCCAAATTTTTCTCTCTAGGTAAAAGCCATTTCTGTTTCGGAGTGAAGACCAAAAGAAAATGTTCCTGCATAAGCTCTCTTTGTCGGACTACAGCTCTGGCTGAAAAAAACTTGAAGGACTGTAGTGACCTGAAGCTACACAGCTTGTTTTTAATTTAATAATTTTTTTTTTTATTCTGTAGTAGGATTATTGGTATTAATTTGTTCCAGTCCATAGCAGAGACCGGCCTGAGTCAATCAGGATGTAGTTATACCTATGCTCTGTAATGCAGCAGAGGCTGAAACACAGATAGTTTTGCCATTGGCTTTGTAGGGTTGGGATTTCAGCTTTCATGCACGGGACTGGAAAGTAGTGTGGCCCCACAGATTTCAGGTGCATAGAGCAATGGTGTGGGAACAAATTTTTCCATTGCTTATAAAACTGACTTCTAAGAATGCGACTAGGAGGTATTTTGCAGTCTGAAAACGGTACGATTATTCCCAGCACTTTCTACTCCCTGTGAATGAATGAATATTTATTGTTAAATGTAGCTAACAATATAAAGATGTACACTTAGTCTGTTATTGTCCAATAATATTCAGTACACTTCCACTGAAATTTAAATATGTTCTGTCAGACTGGCCTCTGCTGCATCCGTGCAGTGAAGTGATTCTGTAGAGCACATGTGATTTACTGAAATTAATTTTACTGTCTGTATTACTCCTTTTGTGACCATTATTAAGGCGCTGGTACCTATAACATTTGAGTTTGTCATTGTCTTCCTCTCTTTAATGTGCAATTACCATATGCTATTTCAAATTTCTCAGCGTGAACTTGGAAGTAGAGGTAAAGTCTAAGCGTAATTCGAAGCGCATTCCTGTGCAGGAAGACATCTAGTAATTACCCAAGTGAAAAATCCACCTTGGGAAGCAAAGGGGCAGAGGCCAGAGGGCAGGGGCAAGGAGGGGAGGTGTGTTTGGAGCCCAGATTGCCAGCTGTAACCCTGGTGCTGCTGGTGGCAGGAGACACTCGTATTGTGCCACGTCGCTGGCATACCTGGGTGAGAAATTCTGTTGACTACCACAAGTAAACCAGGCTGGATGTCTATGGTCAGTAGAGAAAAAACAAACAAATAAAAAAAAAAAAAAAAACACAAAAACCCCCCACCCAGAAATAAAGTCTAGCACTAATAACTTCACCGAGGATCCAAGAGTGAATAATTTGGAGATAAATGGGTGAAGCCAGTCCGTGCAAGCGGCAGTAAGAGAGTGCGGTGCCTTGTCACATGCCCCACTTCCCATTCCCTGGCTGTTTTTCCCACAGAAGCATCCTCTAGTCTCTCTGCCTCATTGATTCACTGTCTATTTGCAAATCACATTCGAAAACATATCTCTTCGGTGGTTATACGTTCTAATTTCTTTTTTTACTCTGCTCTGTAACTGCATTACATAACTCTGTAAATCATCGTGGGAAATAATTTCTGTGAATTACATTATGTGGAACAAAGGTATATCGTACCCAACTGCATAAGTAATTTATCTGTAAATTCTTGGCACAACATTCTTTAAGTGGGGCAGATACTGGGCAAGAGAAAATGTTGTATGAAGGCGTTCATCACTGGAAAACCGTCTCAAAATGAGTTGCCATTTGGTGTACCTAATGCTTGATGGATTATTCTGCCTGTCTTGCTAATGCGAGAAAAGTTTTACTCTCAGAATGACAAACAAATGTATGTTGGTACCAGGTCCTTGAGGACTGACAGTGTTAAATAAAAGTGATAAACAAGGGCGAAGCGTCTCTTTAAGAGCACATAGTGGCTACAGTATGCCATAGAGGTAGATTTCAGATGTTATGTACTGCCAGTTGTAAATGAATCCTTATTTGAGCTTGTTCATAGGTCTCTTCCAGTCCGTGATCTGTAAATATTTCAGCAATCAGGCTGCACTGGAATGCAGTGCTCACAGGAGCCTGCACATCACAATGGGCTGCAGTTAACTCCGAGTCATGTGGTGTTTAAGTTGGTTCCCATTAAATGATTTATTGATCAATAGTATGTACATACCTGCGAATACTGCAGATTAATATGCAAATATAGTTCTTTTGCAGGGGGAGGGGAAAGTGGTGTAAACTAGCTAATTTTAGTAAGTTAAAGTTGACATTCATCTGTTTAACTAAATAAGTCAATTATACGTTCAATCTGATTGCTGCTGTCTTTGATTACAATAAGGAAAGGTTATGTACTGAAAACATTCATAGTAACACTTTTCTAGTCTTTTCGTGGGTCTTTGGAGGGGGTTATCCATAATTCTAGTTATTATGCTACTTTCTGAAATTAATCATTAGTATCATTCCTAATCATTCAACAAAGTAATGTTAATTTCAATGAACATAGGGATATGTATTTTAGAAATGGCCTATCTTCATCTTAACTTAATCTCTGCTGTTTGGTCTATTTCTAACACCAGAGGGTGGAAAATGCTGGTTAAGGCCTGATCCTGGGGTCCTGTAAGAGAGGATTGACTTCAAACACGAACCCTCACCGTGAGCCTTGGCTTTATCAAAACACTATGGTTCCTTTCTGTCTTTGCTACAACTTTTTTTCCTTGGCGTTGCTATTAAGCTTACCGATTATGAATTGTTTAAACGCTGAGATATATTAACATCTTCACGCTTCACTTGTACCATAAAATATGTAAATGCGATCTCTGGTATATTTTTCCCTCATAACTTGTCTGTTCTTCAGAAATACATATTGGCATTGAAATACTTCATGAGAGTCTATTGCTTGTTGTATAATTAGTTTGCTTTTCTGAGTAATGTGTTCTAAACATCACATTAGATAAAGGATTGAGGGGCTTCACGCTGTCCCCTACCTCAGTAATTTCTGCATTTCCTTTTCTCAGGTACCGTTCTTAGCCGGGCGCTTTAGCTGTGAGCTGCTCTGTCTGGAGGGGGCAGGGGTGGGTTCACCTGGTTCACCTCAGGGGGCACAGAGATGCTCAGCCAAACAGGGACCCGTGTGTGCTCTGTGTAGCCACCTGGCAGAGAAAGCCGCAGTTCTGCAAGGAAAACTGGTTTTCATGGAAAGCTGAATCCAAGTGATGACTTCTGTGGTGTTCATTTGGAATTGGAATGCGAGTGTTTCACCCAGCAAAAGCTTTCTGCTGAAGCCTATTCTTGTGGTTGATTCTGAGACATTGCGATTTCAGTTCTCATTTTGTTTGGTTTTGATCAGATATTTAAGTTTTCCATTGCAAACACTGGACTTTCGTATGACCAGTTCATACACCCTGTGTGCATCGCTGCGTGCATATATTTAGTTAGGTTTGCCTCTTTGAAAAAGATACATCTTTGAGTATTTTATATGGTGCTCTTACCCCCCTCTAATAACAAAGGGCGAGGGTAGAGAACCTACTGCTGGCCCTGGCGAGTGCTTTATGCAGGGACCATTTCATGCATTCAGGGCTTGTGTCTGTTCACTCGGCTCAATTCCTTACCGACAAGCTTTGCAACGGAAGATATGCAACGCATGTTGGCTCTTCAACTGCATTTTTTTTATAATTTTGCTTGGCTCTTATGGAAAGCCTTAGCACCTGCCTGTCTGAGGAGGCAAAAGGGGATACGTCGATTTGCCAGAAGATGCAGATGAGGGTTTCGGGGCATTTACAAAAAAACAGCCTGTCACCGTAGAGTCATGGGCTTTCCCAGCCTCCAGCAGGTTGCAGCTCTGGGATTCCCCAGTCCTTCAGCCTTCCTTTTAATGCTCCACTTAGCCACACAGCAAGCAGGTTTTATTTCCCCTGCGCGTGCACCTTCATCTTGACCCAGAAAGACAATTATTTAAAATTCCGGGGACCAGTTAATCTTTGACATGCTCGGGGCAGACAGGGCAAATCAGGTGCCTGTGTAAGGCAGCCATCTGCCTGGTCAGCGATGTCGTGAGAGCGGGAGGGTACAGGTGAGCGAGGAGCCAACAGAGATTTATGGGGCTATTTCTGCAGCTGAGACCTCCCTTCAGCAGGGGCCAATCCCTCGTGAAGCACATCCAGAGGTTTCATCTGGGTTGTGGTTTTCATCCTAGTCTTGATCACGGACTGTCTTAGATATAAATTCAAGACAGCCTCATGGGTGAAAGTGATTTTACATCTGGAATTCATGTTAATCCATGTCACAAAACATTGCTTGTACAAGGAGGTTTTTTCCTTGTTTGATGGCCCAGCTCTGTGTTAGTCTGATCACAGCGCTGAACGGCAAAGAAAAATTTTCGGTGTTAGTTCTTTTATGGATGAGTGCACTCTTTTCTTTTTTTTTTCTTTTTCTCTTTTTTTCCCCACCTGTATAGACCAGACTGAAGGATGTATTTGATCACCAGAAGTTAATTATTAAAGAGGGAAAGGCAGATCCATTTCAAAAGCAGATGGTTCTTAACATTCATGGCAAACTGGCAGCAAGTCAGTTTTCCTCAAACTCTGTGGACCTTTATCAATATGCAGCTGAGTAACAAATGAAAATAAATAATGGAAAGAAAACTACATTAACTGGGGTTTGGTTGGTTGGGTTTTTTGGGGGTTTTTTTTTGGTTTTTTTTTTTTTTTTTATGGGGAAATAATATGGCCTTTTTCTACCAGCAAAGGGAAGAAGGCAAAGAGGGTGAAGTTCTGAGATTTGTTTCTGGGTCTGCATGGTTCACTGATTTATGTGCCATATTATATCTGTTCATCAAATTAAAGCCATTTCTATAGGGAATAATGCAAGCTAGTATACTAAAGAGCAAAATTGTTTTTTTTGCAAGGCAACAACATATTTAGGTTAACAAAATATATAGGAAATAAGCCTTTAAAAATATAGTGACTTAATGTTTCTTTAGTTATGGAAACCATATTCAGTGTGTGTGTGGGGAAAACAGCCAGGCAATGGATAAGTATGTTACCCTTTGTCTGCTGTAAGGGCTTGTGCTGATATACTTTGATAGGCATTGGATAAAACCCCAAATTCGCTGCACTCCGTATGAGTTTTGAGTCTTTCAGGGCTTTCACTTAAAAATTCATTAAGAAATAACTATTCTAGGCAGACCTCCAACCAGCTGGCATGTTGGCTACCAACCCTTTCAGAAATAGGATTCAAGGGCTTTTACATGTTTGCAAACCAACCCCCCTTGATATGTGTGAACTTTCCTTCCCTCCTCCTCCCATCCCACCTTATGCATAAAAATACCAGGCTGTTAATTCTAAAAAATACTGATGCATTTTGAACAGTTGCTTCAAAACCACTTTTACTGTGAAAACAGCCGAAGGAATGAATGCATCCAGTTCCTAATGCAATGCATAGAAAGCATCTACAGAAAGCTGCTTGGAAGATCATAGGAACTAGAAAATTAAACTTTGGGACTTGTTATAGCTGTGCAAAATGATGGGCCATTCTTTTGAAAACATCTCAATAACATAAAGACATTAGAATACTAATAAATTCATTTCAGAATAAAATAATCTGTCAAATACCCTTTGAAAGCTTGATTTCTTCTCTAGGGCATTATTGCACTTAAGAGGCTATTTAAATTTTGAACCATAACAGTATGGTCCTGGTATTATTGTATGATTTATCATGAACACTTACAGTATATACAACGTGGAAAGTGGGATGATGTCATCTGGCATGTTAAACTGGATTTCCTCTGAAACTTAACAATGTTAAAACAAGTTCTAATCATCAAAATCCCCATGCAGTGGCTTATCTGAAGTTCTGTATTACCACTTCAATAATATAAGGGTTTGGTTTCACTTTGTTTTGATTTTAATCTGCCCAAATGTGTTTATAGACAAAGTTGGCTGTGTGGTTTCTTTGGCCTTCAGTTTATAGTGAAATTTTTTAAATCTCTTTGTGTCTCTACCTGTGAAAACAAAAAGCCACAATTGATATTAATCACCTCGAAATCATTTCTGTACATTTGCTGTACCTGCGGTGCCCTTTTGCTGTGGGAACTGAATCCCTGCCTCCCCGCAGGCCCCAGCTTGGACCCGCGCCCACCTCTTTCACATCCAGGTGCTGAGTTTCTGTGCAGGGTCACTTCATCCCAAAACACTTGCAGTAAGCTGGAGGGTAGGTTTGGGTGAAGTTCTTCCTGATTGGTAAAACATCTCTTTTTGCACAAATTCGTCCAAATCTTTCTGCAGATACAATAGAGAGAAAAGTCCAATCTGGGCTGAATGCCAGCTAGGCACTACACTTAAGTAATAAGCACAATTATCTTGCTAATAAACGCCAACTTTGAATTAAACTCATGTTTGCAGTTATATAGGATGCTTAAATGTTAAGTGGAATTAATTAAAATCTGAAAGAAGTTTGGTCACAGGCAAAGATAAAACAGTAAATAATTATGCTTGCTTTCAGTATTGTGATTACCTTACTTCCTTTTAGAATTTGGTGTTCACCTTAACTCACCAAGAGAAAATAGTGTTAAAGCTGCGACAGTTTTGCACGAATAAATATTTTCACCTTAAAATAACATCCGCTGAATCAAATAATAAGATGGAGAGACGTACTATTAGTATAGAATTTTTCTGTAGATAAACTTCAAGCCTAAGGCAACGGAGGTGATGTTAACCCACCACCCGCGCACTGCTGGAGGGTTTTGTTAACACCCTCCTTGGTGCCTGCTCAGGGTCAGGTTATATCAGGTTAAAATTCTGGTTGTTCCAGTGGCTGTTTTCTAAGTCATCCTTACTCTCTCAACGGGGATACCGGAGATAATCTTGCTAATACACTATACACAGCGGAGTATTATCACCCGCTTTTAAGTACTCTTAATCTTCTCTTTCTGTTTGTCACTCTAGGTTGTGTCAGTCCTCTGAGCATCACCCAGAGGTTTTGAGATGAGTTGTTCATGAAATCTGATCCCAAAAGATCCTACACAAGTACAGGAAGGCATTACTCATATTTAACAACGTGGAGACAAAGCTAATGTTTAGTTCAGACAATTAAATAGGCTACAAACTTGCTGCCAGCTGCAGTCTTTAAAATGCTTTACTGTGTCATCTCTGTCCTGTGCCGGTGTCAGGCAGGTCTCAAAAGGAAGAGAAGAGTCTTAACTTTTTGGTTTTCCATCGCTCTTAGACCTGAGGGTTTTTTGTTTCTGTCAGACACTGGCAGGTGTTCTTCCCGGAGTCCTTCAGCAATAGTTTTGAACATCTGTGCCCCGTTCACCTGCCTGGCATTTTCCTTTAAGTTTTAATCTTACTTGGGATCCACGTAGACACATATTTAGTTTATTTCATTGAGCAGCAGCAGAAGAGAATATTCCCTGCCACGGAGGTAGACTCGGGACAGGACTTCTGGGTAGGTAGCTCTGTGAGGACCCTTGCCAATCACAAGCAATTTCCCTTTAAATCCTTTATTTTTGGTGGAGGGGAGAGATTTGTGGGATCATTGCCATCCGTATGCTTCTGCACTGCCATTAATCGAGCTCCTCTGCCAGGTAACTCTCCCCTGTGGGCCCCTCTTAAAGAGAATTTTCTAGTTCAAAGGCTCTGCAGGAATCTAAT
This sequence comes from Stercorarius parasiticus, assembly GCA_013396915.1. Taxonomy (NCBI): domain Eukaryota; kingdom Metazoa; phylum Chordata; class Aves; order Charadriiformes; family Stercorariidae; genus Stercorarius; species Stercorarius parasiticus. Next base: position 383,130 of record VWZL01002320.1, on the reverse strand, counting down.
GCATCTCAACTACCCTGTCCAGCGAGAACTCTGAGCCAGCCAGGAGTTTGTTGCTGAAATCCCTCCATCTGTAATTACAGCGAGACTCTGCCTGATGTGGATGTGCATCCCGGTGGGATCCTCATGCTGATGGGAAGGCGGCGAGTGCCCCTCTTCTTCACTCCTTTGCTTCCTGCCATCTCTCTCTGAGGTTTTTTGAACTTCACCTGCCCTATAGACCAAAGCCCTCATCCTGGAGCGAGGATGTATGCTTTTTTCTCCCTTTTTTAAATCCCATTGCCTGGGCAGTACATGAAGGGCTTTTCATTCTTCCAAACTAGTAGTTTAGGTCAAGATATAGCTTACTGGAAGAGCTGTATGTCTAACATCATGCGCTCTCTGGAGACCTTTCCAGAGTGCTTCTAGAGTGCACAGGCACATCTGTCTACTCACCTAGTGTTCACCTTGTGTTCACCAGAGGTTGTCAGAAAAGGTAACTCGCTTGGACTTTAGATGGACAGACACATTTGTTTGAACTTAGAAACTCAGTCGTGACTTTCTGTTGGAGAAGAAAAATCATGATAATGTACAAAAATGCTAATTGAAATTGATCGTTTTTGCTATACAGTCTATGAAAGCACTAATGAGGACAACGTAATGTTAACAGAGGGTGAGGCAGCGAAATAAAAGACAGAAAATATAACACATAACAACAGTGTAAAAAGGGAAGAAATAAATACAGATCTGGCTTCCTGCCTGCCTTTAGTGGAGAGGAAACACTCTGCAGGTGCAGCCTCCAGCTGGGCAGGAGCAGGCAGTGGGGTGCATGGGGCACATTTTCTCTTTGGATTTTTTTCCTGAATGAGATGATTCTGCATGAATCCACCCCAAAGTCCCATGGCTCCTGTGGGAATTAGAGGTATCCTCTGTCTTCCTTTCTTTGACCAGTACTTTTGGCAGTGTAGTTTACACTAATTCACAGGAAATGGTTAACTGTCTTCCACAAGTTAAATTTTTGTGCCAAAAATTGGGAAAGTTTACCCACAGTTATCAATAAGATGGTTTCTTTCTAACCAGTCACAGGATCACAGAATGGTTTGGGTTGGAAGGGACCTTTAAAGACCATCCAGTCCCACCCCCTGCCCTGGGTAGGGACACCTCCCACCAGACCAGGTTGCTCCAAGCCCCCTTCAACCTGGCCTTGAAATACATATCATTTAGAGATATATATCATATAGAGATATTCCAAACCAAAGCCTGTGTAAGAAGGTAGTTTAATTTGGGACGACTTATTCTACTTAATAAAAGCTTTACAAATAGCTTTAAGGATCAAGCAGCTTTAAAGATTGTGTTATCTGATAACTATTATGTTATTGTCTCAGAAATAGAACATAAAATCATTTAATTACCCTATTCTGTATGTTCAGCACCTCAGGATATTTTCCCTATCCACATCATGAAATCGGCACATCCCCAGGCAGATTACAAATTATAAAATATCACTGTCAGAGGTGAGTATCCTCGAGTGGAGGTGAGCATTTTGAGTGGGGGGGAGGGGGGGAAGGAAAAGATAAAGTAGAATTTGCTTTACCACTTTCTTTGAATTTGTCTTCTTCAAAGCCAACAAATTTATCAGGGAGAATATTTGTAGACATATCAGGCAATGGAGAATATTTATGGAAAGTGACTTTTAAACTCCAACATGAATATTAACGCTGGAAAGCTGAACATATGAGTGTGGGTTGGTTTTTCTTTTTAACCGACGAAGATATCACGAACATTGCACTGCAACTTAAACACCTGTATGTGCAGCAAAACTGAACCCCACTGCGAAATGGGATAACGAATATTAGCATTTTAACTGCTTATAAGCCATGGATGCCATTTTATGTAGATAAGTAATTATATACAGTCTAGTAAATCATATATTTAATAATTTTTACATGACCCAGGGAACTTGAGGAGGGAAAGGATTGCTCGTATGCTACTGATGGTAATCAAATTCATTATTTGTTATTATTTCACTCAAATAATAATTTGTTTGTTATTATTTCACTCACAGCTTCCATGGCTGTACATATTTATCCCAACTGTCTGTGCTAATTGAAATAATTATTTTGACCCAGTGCAAATAGATTTCCTGCTCATTTGGTAGCTTCCTTTCAATGGTACATAGAAACGAGCTGTTGAAATGTGATAGATGTAACCAAAAAAGGAGCAAAATCTCTTGTTGGCCCTTCAAATGGTGGCTTAGGAGAGGAAAGCTGATGTGTGGAAAAATGACAATGTTTCAGATTTCAGTAAAGAAAGGGAAAATGCATTGGTAACAACTCAAGCAGCTGCTTCTTTTTTTTTTTTTGTTTGTTTGTTTGTTTTGTTTTAACAGCTGCCAGAAAAGATGCCTTCGGGAATTGGATTGTTTGACATTTCAGGGGTGATAAAATGGATGCACTTGGTCAGAAAAATTCTAATGCCTTTCTCCGTCCAGCCTGGCCCCCTGCCACTGACAAACAATTTAGCTCATAGGAAAGGATTTTTTTTTTTTCTTGACAGCTTTGAGGATTTTGTCTGTCTGAGTTTTGACAAAGTCAGGATCAATGTTCCACCAGACTTGCTTATGTCTTATAGCCTTCTCATGGGACTTCTATCGCATCTATCAAAGTGGATGAATTCTTTTTATAGATAAGCAACCAAAACTTCAGGCAACATTTTTCCCTTAGCAAAAAATAACCACATCCATCTTCCACTCCACCGGGGATGACTAGAATTCAAAAGCTTGTCATAGATTATCCAATATTTTTATTAGCTCTTGGTGCATAGAGAGGCCCTTGTAATTTTTTTGACCTCTGCAGAAGTAAGGAGAATGTCCTTTTAATTTAGTTTTTCCTTTCTGTTGTCTACTGTAAGGCATTGAGTCTTGATTATTAGTACTGTGACCTTTACTATAGTTCATACTTTTTTGTTCATTTGGTTGGCTGGTTTTTTTTTTGTTCCTCTGCTGTGTTATTCAGACCTCATCATTTCATCTAGTTCATCAGGATGGCTTTTATTTAGAATTATGGTTTCTTAGGGCCTTGTCCATTCAGGTGTTGAATATCTCCAAGACTCCACAACCTCTTTGGGCCGCCTGCTCGTGCCTGATTACCTTCACTGTAAAGACTTACCAGCTCACACACCTCCCCCTCTCACTTGGCTCACTGATAAACATTATGGAGGGATGGCAACTCCTGAAATCCAGTCTTTGAACCCCACAAACACAATTAAAAAGCACATATATTTATTCTTTCCATTTATTCCAGGTGTTATGAGCGTGAAAGACAACCTTCTGCAGAACTTATGAACTCTGCAATTCAGAAGTATTAATTCAATTATATGTGCCTGGCTTTGTAGGAGTTTCCAGGAGCTTAAGGACATCTGCTTCTTAGGCGTGATCCCACTGCCTTCCCCAGGGTGCTTTACCTGGTAATGGGGTTTTATTCTATTTCTCTCATGCCATCCCCTAGTTAATGTACATAGGGACTTCAGCCATGAGTAATACATGTCATAGCTCCCTAAACTGGTATAATTTCTAATTTTTTTATTCTACTGAGATGACAAAAGGCCAAGAAATGACGTGTAATTTCTCTTGCGGTAAGGACTATGCACATACACTAAAGATTGACTTGCGTGAGAATATGAAAGGAGGTAAAGAAACGTAGTGGAGGGACTGGAGAAGTAAACACTGCTGAGGTACTCTCATTGGCTTGCAGTGCACTTATATCAATATATTGTTACTGCTATATTATTTTTGTACTTTAGACATGTAGACAAATATTTGTCAGTAGTTCTCATTTTTAGTTTTATTTAGGAATTGTTATGACTGAGTAAACACCTTTTCATATGTCATCTTCAGAAGGGCTGTAAATAGGAGAAGACTGCAGCAGATCTCTGAGCTCGTTCTGGAACTTATTGTAATTCCCTGCTCGTAGCACTTGAAGGATCAATACCATTATTGTTAACGGGCATCGCATGCATGACTCAAGATGAAAACAGCTGCCAAATGTTGAATCACATTCAGTCTAACTGCCTCAGTGTTATGCTCTTGCAGCACATTCCCAGTTAAGGGTGAGCGTACGGATGCAGCCCTGCCTTGTGAATTATGGGGGTAAAGCCACAATTAAGTATCAGGCTGTTTCCGCAAACTGTTTTTAGAGTATATCTTTATTTTTCACTGTGGCAAACAGTGCAGCTGAAGGTCAGTGGAAGAAGTATGATCCTTTCATGAAGTTGTATGTGTTGCTTTGAATATCTCAGGGATACACAAAAATATTTAAGCACCCAAGAGTACAGACGAATACACATTGGGACTTCGGTACGTGGCCCTGCGTTTGTACCTTTGCATATTTTAAGTGTTTCGAAATGCATGCTACTGTTTCACAATCTGGCTCTCCAACATTGTATTGCAATTTAAAACGTGGTCTGACTTTAATAGGTGTACACAGTCCATGTAAAGATATATTTTATCTTATAAATACGTTTGCCTTTGTTCAATATAGTTGTCAATCTTGGTTCACTAGAGTGCCTAAAAGAAAACCATAATAATCAGCTGTGTAAAAGTGATTTTATAGTACAAATTGGCTTGCTGGGACTGCAAGAGCATTTTGATTGTTATTTTCTCAGTGGAATAGATTGATGTGACATCTGAAATGACAGTCAGGAACAGATTCTGAACTGCCACCTTCATCTCTTAATTAGTACAAGTAATTCTTTTGAACAAAATTTTGTTATCATTGAGTTCATTCTGTCCCAGTGAGATTAAAGAGTGCTTGAATTTAACTTTTTTTTTGTCCCAGGGGTGGGATAATCCCTGTAATTACATCATATTATCCACTGTTATTCATGTATCATCTCTAGTGATACTGGGATCTTCCGCAGATCACTATGAATATTTAAACAAGCCTTGCCAATACACTTCTCATTCAACAGCTGAAGATTGCTCTAGTGGAAGTTGCTACTTTGATATCAAACTTCCTTCATTGCTTAAATATATATGTTAAATATATGAAAATTCTGTTAAATGTTGGGTTTTAACCCCACTGTATTCAAAATATTGTAAATACTGTGATTTCAGCATGTATAAAATAAATTGTAGCTATTTGTTACTCCCATTCATGAATTTAGTGGCGTATGTTAAGAAGTCGCACAGTGAAAGTACTGCATGTAGAATTCTTCAGCTGGGCCATAGCTATACTGGGTATAGCATACGGTAAGTGCTGGGTGGGTCGCTGTGCGATATACTGCAAGAGAAACCCACCTCTCTGCCTTTAACTTGTAGCGTGTTTAAATCTTTCAAGCAATGACCATACCTGTCTTGTCTCTGGCATGTTCATTTTTCAGCGGCAATTTCTTACACATTCAGTATCTCTACTTTGTTCCTTTCATGGTTGCTTCCAAAGCTTCCATTCCTAACTCGCATTTGGGATCTCTAATGAGATGACAGATGAGCCAAAGAGTGGAAGGGCGTTCTCCTCTGCTCAGCTGGCAGGTGGCACAATTTTGGATACGCAGGTAGGCAGCAAGGTCAGTTTTTCAGCTATCTGCCTAGTTTACCCCGTTACCCATGTCACACAGGGATTTTGTCCTCGACTGCAGATGCGAGAGTGACTTCCATTCCTCAGCAAATATGCACTGTTCTCTGTCAAAATCAACGGGTGATCCCACTGATTTTGGTCAAAATGAGTTAATGTCTGGGTTTTTCTTGCAGTGATCAACACCAAAAAGCTTTTCTTTGGCCAGGTCAGCCACTATTTCAGAGCCTGCCTCGGCTGTCCATGAGGTTTGCAAGTTCTCCGCTGGTCCTTCCAGATGCGATGTCTCTAAGACCAGATCTTTTCTCCCTCTTGGACATAGAGACACTGGCTGGTGAGAAACTGTTCTTTTGGGGTCAGACCCCTACTGCTTTGAGTTTGCTTTAAGGTCACTGCAGTCTTTATTTTTTGCAAGTGGCTTTCTAGGTGAAAATGTGCATTTCTAGCTTTGCCTTTTCATGGTACGCTTTAATTTAAACCTGAAAGTTTCTTTTGTATCTGGTTATCTGTTCTTTTTCCTGGCATTGTGGTACTAGTACGCTGTTATTGAAAGAAAGAACTGGATATAAGGACTTAATCTTTCTAAAGCAATGATTTCTATGTGTTCATTCCAGGTCTGGTTTACCCACACCCCAGTATTTCAGCATGGGCTTGGTCACACAGGAGGGACCAAGCTGGCAGCTCAGGCTGTTAACAGGAGGCTTGCTCCAAACTGGTTGTGTTCTATGCGACAGATTGTGATTGAAAACTCTTGAGTGATTTAGAGAAAGGTTTTGTCAGAGAAAGCAAGGCTGAGCAAGGCTCTTAAGGAGTGATGCTAACAAGCATGGCCCTTAAAAACGATTGAAATACATTAAAGTTGTGCAATAGCTTCTTTGCCATGCCGCAGTCTTGAGTTCTGTGTAACTTGGGATAAAACACAAATTGATTTATCTATGTTTTATTAAATCTGTAGGTGATCAGTACACACCCACGGCTGCAGTTCTTGGCCCCTCTTCCCTTCATCTCAGAGATGATGGTGAAACACATGACTCAAAACTTTGTAATTCATCAAGTGTTTGCATTTTGTTGGCAGATTAAGCAGTGAATGTTGTTTTTCTGCACGTACCAGAGGAAGAAGAGAAGAAAATGAATGGATTTTAACTATTTCAGGAAGATCAGGGAAAGGCTGGCACAAACAGGATTTCAAGTTCTGTTTCATGTATGGGTGGTAGAGTTCCACATGTCACACAGAGAAAACGGAAAATGTCATTTATGTTACGAATTTCTACATCATAATCCCTATTGAAACCAGTGTGTTCTTTTCACAAATGGTGTCACGTGTGAATTCCTCGTGATTGACTGAAAGTATTAAGCCCATCCTATGCTGGTAAAATGTCAACTTGTTAAAAAAAAATCAAACATCTCCACTTCAGATATGAAAACCATGGCAGATAAAGAAGTTGAATGGCTTTCAAAGGGTTTGAAGGTGCATTTTGTGTTGAAAGCGACAGAAAAGGGAAGAGCTCTAATTTTTTTCTTCCAAGTTGCATTTCCGATCTGCCAGGTCACAGGTTTCCTCAGGCCCATCATTCATCAGACGCTTGGTTTGTATGTACGTTAGTAACCAGATAACACTTTTCAACTGTTTGTCAGCCCGGGTTATCCTGTGCACCCATCACCGAAGGGTGTTAGCACTCACTTTTGGTTTGCGACGTAAACTCCCTCCTTTCCACCATGTCAGTATCTATCTTCTAAATTCAGGGAGAAGAATCGCACTTCTATACGGCGTGATGGCAATCCATGAAAAGCACCTTCTGACAGGAAATTTATTCCTTAGAAATGGTTTTGCTCTGTGAAATTGGATTTCACTTGTGATGTATCCGGTATACGTATGAAAAACAAATCTTGCTAATGGCAGAATGGAATGGTACCAAGAACTGGGAAAATTGTTGGAGCGATGGGTGGTGCAGAGCGGTGCAGGCAAGGGGGAATTTGGAGCAGAGCTGGATACGTGGAAAGTAGCTTGGGGTGGCCTTTTCCCAAGTCCCAGCATTTCAGCTAGTTGTATCATGGAGGATGTACGCATAGCATCAGCACACATAGCATGTCGGATTATTTTTCATGTAGTGGTGTTTTTTACAGGACATGGTAGGGGATTAAAGTCTGCGAATCCTCTTTAGCTGCTCTGGGGATCACAGCTTTCAGAGGACCTCTATAATTTCTCAAAACCTGTGATCAAGTGCCAAATAAATGAGCTAGGAAGTTGTCAAAAAAGACTGTGATGGCCATTTAGGAAGGCAGGTTTTCAGGGTGGTATCAAGAAACTGATATATTGTGTGTCACTGATTGAAGAGAGATACCACAGCACAATGATCTCCTCACAACGGACGGGATGTCCGCTCAGGAGACGGCAGCAATTAGAGTGAGTGATGGACTGGGACTCAGACATCCCCTGCTCGGCGCTAACGGGGCTGGGGAAAACGCCTGCTGACTCTGGCAAATGCCTTTCCTGTGCAGTGGGATCAAACAGGTAGAGCAAATTTGCCATACCGTGAGTGCTGGGAAGGCAGCAGCAGCTCCTTTCGCTCCCTGCCATTTTGCAGAGGAAGGGACGGATCGTCTTGAGCTGCCACAGGAATGCTGGACCTGGCTGCCCATCACAGAAGGGGATAAATTAGCACTTTACGCCCTGTTGTCTGCTGAGCTTATCTGTGTCTATTGATAATGCGCGCACTGGTTTGGAGGGAATTCATCCCATGCAGGGGAAGGATGAGAGAATAATCTTAGAGAAAGGCTTGATCTGTGCTAGCAAATTAGTAAGACTTCGGGCTAGAAATTTGACAGTAAATGTGCCACCTCTGAATGCCATCTATAAGTAAACTGAACCTATTAAAATAAATGGGCTATAAGTCTGTTAATATAACATGCATCTGAGGATCCCGCACAGCCCTTCCATAGCCCTAGCTTTCATACCATCCGTTCTTCAGCGGTTTCTTCTCTTAATCATCCATTCAATCCAGTTGTCACACATCCTATCAGCATTACTCGGGTCTCGGGCCAGAAATGAACTTCAGCCATTGACTGCAGGGCTGCCGTGCCAGTTTAATTTCCAAATGAAACAGTGTTTCCTTTGTGAGTGTTCCCACCACCCGCCCGAGATGAAAAACGGGATTAGTCATGGCTTTGAGGGCTTTGTGGTTGTTCTGCAGCTGCAGCCTTGCACGGAAACCTTGCACTCAAGGTTCAAGTGAAAGTATTTGCAGAGGTTTCTCTAATGTGGGTTCAAGGGTAAATCTGCCCGTCTGGGATGGGGTGCACCCAACTCCCAGGCTGCTGGAAGGGTGGTGCTGGTGTAGGAATAAGCTGTTCCCATCACCCTTCTATGAAAGGAAGATACAGATGTCACAGGTTACTATAATTAAGAAGAGGTTAAAATAACCACTTACTCCTCCTGGAATTAGACTCACTGCTTTTAAAATTTCATTAGATAAGAATCTAAGTCACAGAGAATATATATACGCAATCGCAGCTGCATAGTTCAAAGAGCTCTGTCAAAAATGGGATGCCCAAAAATATGACCTACCTTTCCTTCCGTTTCAGATTTCCAGGGAGTTATTAAAAATTAAAGACGCCTTCAAGGAGCTTCCCAGAAAACTGTTAAAATGTAGGACGTAGTGTACCAGCAGGTTACAAAATGAAACAACTTTTATGCAATATATCATGCTACAAAGCAATTTTGTTCCAAGTATCTAAAGAATTTCAATTAAGAAAAATAATGATCAAGGACAAACAGCATTTTAGTAGGAAGGGATTAGGTTATTTCTATGGTTGCCATGCTAGAGCTGCAACTAGAATTAAAGTTTTAAAATCCAGGTTACATTTACGTTTATTAAAAAGTTGATGCCAATGGCCAATTTTTCATACACCAAAAAACTTTTTTTTTTTCCTGTGATATAGAGGAGAGCTTAAGCTATGACATAGCCTTATCGATTTAAAGTTATTTACATGTTTCACTGCCTTGGCAGCAAACATGCTGAAGGTTTTGGCTATTCCAAGTTTAGATTTTAACACATTTAAATTCAAATCACAGGGGGTCCTGCAAGCTGTGATAATATGGTGGTCTTTCATTTTTTTCATTGAAGGTAAGCTCCATACAACAAACAAGGATGAAAGTAGTATATTAATTTATCATCCTACCGAACCTTTACATTAGGGGTTTGAGGGTTTTTTATGTGTTTGGGGGATGATGTGTGCTTCCTTTTAAATCAACAGCTTTCAGAGAGCATCATGGTATCACTATCCTTGTTTTGCAGGCAGTTCAGGAACAAGGTGGTTTGCTTTATGTTATCCAGCAGCCAAGCAGCACAGCTAGAAACTATACCCAGGTAAGCCAAATATCCTGCTTTGGGCTGATTTGATCAGTAGCGTAATAATTACTGGGTAAATGGGTCTTGCAAGACCTTGAGGAAGCCGCTGTCTGTCAGCGCAGCCCCTAAAAGCAGATTTCTCTGTTGTAATAAAGCAAAATGGGGTGAATATAAAATACTTGTGGGTTCTTCCAGTCTCCCAGACCACCAGTCTGCTGGAAAATGTCTTTTCACGGCCTATGGTCTCTTCTTTTTGTGCATTCTCCCAGAGCGGCACTCTAGCGACTGTGATTAATAGAGGGGCACTGGAATAGCTGTTGAACAGTAAATGGTTGTACTTGGTTTTAGGGCTTGGGGATGGAAGTGGTTGCAACAACTGTGCTTGAAAATATTTTTAAAAGTCATATAAAGATACTAAAAAAGAATAGAAAACAGATAAAATATTTGTAGACTATTAAGAAAGGATTTCATTTTAACAACATTCCTAGTCCTCGCCTCTGTCTGTAGAACTTAAAACAAGAGCTGCATCTCTGTAACGTTAAAAATAATCAAAGCTCCCATTTTCTTTGTGAAGAAAGGAAATTACCTGAATTGGGGTGGTTGCTCTTGTTGCTGAACAGAAGATGCCAAAGAGAACAAGCAGGGAAGGTTTCTCTGTGGCGCTCGTGGTGTCAGGGGTCTGGGGGTGCCCATCTCCCAGAGGAAGGAGCTGTGTCCCTTTTTGGGTGGCCAGGGCACTGCTGAAGGTTTTGCCTCAATCAGCAGAAGTAGCTTTTGCCTGGCACAAAGGCAGAAAATGTACAGTAGAAAAATAAAAAAAAATAAACGAAAAAGAAAGGATAAAAGATTGAAGGAAGAACACAGGAACCCATATCAAACCCTCAGGCCCTTGTCAGTACTTAGTAAAGGGGATGACACAAGGACAATAAAGTCCACTTTCTTATTCTGCTATATTAAAAGTTTATGAGGGATGATATTTGTTTTCATTTCTCTGCTGGGACAGGTGATGAAACCTGATGTTGATTGCACGGGCATTGCATCAAGATTTCGAAGACTCTGCTTGTGTTTGGGTAACTGTTTGCTGAGTTTTTCTGTCTTCTCAAACCCGCAGGATCCCGTTGCTCTTCACCTACGGCAGCGCTTCAGCCAGCCTTGGCAGGAAACAGCCACAAATTGGTTTTGTCATTATGGCATTTCATGTTCAGATTCACTTAATTAGAACATGGGTTTGTTTTTCCAGAGGTGTTGGAGATTGTCCTTTCCCTCTCTTCCCCCCAATTAAAAATTGAAAATGTTTTCTTGTAATTATTGTGACTGATTTGTAGCTTAATTGCAGCAGGCGCCTTTAGATTACCACAGTCTGGCCAGCTGCTTCGAGAGGCATACCGAGATACCCCCGCTCTAGGAGTAGATTGTGCTACGTTAGAACTTCATACTAATCTCATATTTAGTAAAACGCCAGCCATGGGCAGCCACCAGCTTCTGGAGGGGAAAGAGGGAGCTGAAGGTGGAGCTGGATGCAGCATGCCCGGCTGGACCCAGTGCAGGGATGGGGAATTGCTGGAGGGTTGGGCAGTGGTGGGGTGGGGACAGTGGCCACCACCTCAAGGGCGTTGGGGACTCTTGTGGCTAATGGAATCTGAAGACAATGTCATTTGACTTGTTTTCAGCTGCCACTAGGAGGGTCTGGAGGTGACCACCCACCTGATGGAGAGTTGGTGGGGGTAGAGAGGATGTGGGACTTGTTCTGCACATTTTCTGTGAGAAATCTTAGCGTGTGGGATTGCAAAGAACCTGGTCCCCTCCAAATTGCCATGCTTGCTTGTATTTTGACAGTTTGTTTATTGTGGATCCTCAGGCTGGTCAGGAAAATTCAGATAATGTTCCTTTTTCTCTCTTGTCCAGCTAGGAAAATGATTTGGATAGGATATCTGGGGTTTTGTTACTATTATTGTCAAACTAAAGTAGAATAAGAAATAGTAAAATAGAAATGATAACAAAATAGGGGATTATAATATGGGATCTTCTGAAGTTTTAGATAAGGTGATACTTTTTGCCTTGCTACACTAGCTACACTTTCTAGGCTATACTTTCCTTCCTGCACTGGGCTTGAATGGAAAACAAGAAATAGTGTCATCATCTCCACACAATTCTATTACTAAATTGTCAGAACATAGTCATATTTCTGGCAGCAACGATTCAACTCCATTTCCACCTCCACACGGATCAGCAGTGACCTTGACATTCTTGGGCAACGCTCATGGGGAGACTGCTTGGCAGGCGCAGGTGCCAAGCTGTGGAGTATAATTTCCTGACAATGTATGGTATCTGTGTGTGTAATTGGCTTCTGGGCTCTCCCTGTACAGCTATAGGGTCTTTTCCTGAGCCCCTCAGCTAGTAGTTTTTAATGACCAGGAAACCATGAACCATCTGTTTGTACAGAACACTGGAGCCACACAACTGTTGCTGGTTTTATACATTTTTTTGTATGCCTCTGAAAAATATTTTAAGCGAGATTCATTATCTAATTTTTAAAATGGACTGTCAGACAAAGAGTAGGGTTGTTTTGGGTTTGTTTTTTTTTTAATTAGTGGCAAAGGTGGAATCATTATCACGCAAGAGAACACTAAAAGGCAAAATTGCATAAGCAGAGTCCAAAAGTAAAAATTTCTAGCCACAGCGAGTGCTTCAAGCTAAATCATGTCCCTCAGGGTGAAACGCAGTAAAGCAATGGACATTACAGATCTCCTCCTCTTTCCTTTCCACTTGCTTCTTCGTCCATTAGTGCCTGGGCAGCTGCCCATTTGGCCATTAATGCCTTTCCCGTGCCGGTGGGCAGGGCAGCGGGAGGCGCAGGTAGAGCTCGGGCTCCGTTTCCACGTACGTCACCCAGCATGGTGGGGGGGAATGGGATGGACCAGAAAACGTCCTGGAGCACGTGGGGAGGCTCCCCGGTGTGCAGCACAGCTACCTGCGTCTGTCTCGGAGCACACTAAACCCCACAATTTTGTCATCGCAGACTGTGCCTCCATGCAAAGTCGCTGTTTTTTCCAAGGAGGAAAGGAGTAAGAGATAAGGATCAGCCTTCCACCACCCCGGCTGCTGCTGTAGGTGCTGCCCCTCAGCATGGCTGCAGGGACATGGGGGTTATTTGTCTAAAGCCTATTTCCACTCAAAGCGCAGCTTTTTCTGGAGCAAAACTGCTCTCCGGAGGGGAAAAAAAACCCCTCATGATTAAAGGATAATTCAGGATGTACCTGCCAAAAAAAATTTTAATGTAACTGGAAAAGGTTTAGGGAAACACAGTCTGCAGAGTCAGGCTTTTAAAGTTGGTTTTGTCTGTTCGACTACTTGCGCATAAACCTGTCACTCCCCACATCCCTGGCGTGCTTCTCAGTCACGGAGGGAAATTTGGGGTGTCTGTCAGTCACGTTTGTTTTTTATGCTTCCAATTTAGCGATATCAGAAATACACAAGCGAGAGAAATGGATGATGCTTAATGCTAAATGAAATACATGTCTGTCAATGCATGAACATCTCCTTTGCTTAATGTCTTATTAATTCTACAGGCCATTCAAAAGTCGTCTTAAATTCATGTAATTTCTATGCGGGACAAGCTGAGAAAAGGTAACGACATATTGACATTGTCTTTTCACAGAGATAGTTAATAATAAGATAATAACAAATGTGCCAGATTTGCTTTCTTTCCTGTTCAAGCAGTGTACAGCTCCTCAGGGCTTTTTATTTTGCGGTGTGAGGAGTTCATCTCCCGTGAGTCAGCAACGTGCTGATCGTAAGGGCAGTTTTGGTCTCTAGGTAATGAGAGAGGCTTAATACCCTCAAAGATCTTTTCTACTTTAAAGTGACATTTCCACCTACTGCCGTGGGGTTTTGATAGTAAATCCAGGCTCGGTATCGTTTTCATTGGAATCTATGAAACAACAAACTGAAGCAAATCCAGTCAGTTTATTGATCAGAGCTGGAGCCTCTTCTGTCCTGTTCTGGCTGTTATTTTCTCATGTTCTTCTCCTAAATATGAGCTGCTTTATCCGCATAACAGACAGAGTTGCGTTTCTTTTTTTAAAAAAGTTATCATTTCAAAGACATTACTGAAAAACATTCTTATCTGCTTCTTATCGCCAATGACAGTCTTAAAGAGTGAAATATTGATGAGGACTAGTGAATGTATACAATAATTCAGCAGCAAATTAAACCTGGAATACTTAAACATCTGTTTCTTCACCAATTCCATATACTTCGGACAGTTAGTGATTTGTTTCCTTCATCAAGGACCTGCAGTAATGTAATTATATGTTCAAAATATGTGTTCTAGATTTTCTGGCTTTCTTTATTGTTAGTAGCAGCACAGGGAGATGCAGACCAACCACAAGGATTGAAATCAGTACCGAACACGGAAGCTTTTATTGTTTGATGGTTTTCCTGTTTTTGTGGAACTAGTTCCTAACCTTTCACGATCATTGAATAGGTTCAAAGCTCAAGAGTGCCCTTCCTTTCTAGGGCAATCTGTAAGAGAAAATAAACTCTGGCTCCAACCACTATTCATGTGACTCGTCAATGAATTTGTATCTAATTAGGTCACTAGTGCTACGTGCAATTATTTTTTTTTCTTTCTCTCTGGTGCATTGTACAAGTTGCATGTGTGGAAATACTGATTTGTTTCTGAATTCCCATAACTCCTAGGGGCAGCAGAAGCTTTCTGTGTCTCAGGGGATGCTCTGGAAGTGTCCCAGGCTCCAGCTTTTATGGAAGACCAGGTTCTCTGGAGCAGGCAGCCAGCAATAGCATCGGTTTTCTGCTCTGCACTCTGCACTGGAAATGTCTGCCCGCTTCCCATCAGCAGATTGAAATGGAGTGAGACGAGGCAGGTACAGGGGTTTTTAAGTGTGGTTTTAATTTTAGATTCCAGGAAATTCACTGTAACTAGCTGCAGCCGTACCTACGTGGCTGTGCTCCGCGGTCCCCATCCAAACTGAAGTCATTGCAATGTTCTTTTTCCTCAGAGTTACCAGTTATGCAAACTGAAGCTTTACCTGGGTAGGGATTAGGATTTTTCATGTTTAGCTCAAACCATTTAATGGAAAGTGATCTATCTGGGGAGGGAGGGAGCAGGGAAAAAAGCAAAATCAAAAAAAACCCCTTAAACAGAAGCATCTTATTTTAGTGCTGTGTCTTTCATAAATACTAAAAGTTATTTGGTTTCTGCCAACACTATTTTGTTTAAAATCAGCTTATGTTTAGAATACAACAAGGAGGAGGGAGAACCACCAGATTCAATAATTTTCTTATCCTTGTAGTAGTTGTTCCTTACTTTATTACTTGCCAAAGTGCCAGAACTGACAAATTATCCAATAACACAAAACTGAAGGCAGCGCTGCAGTCATTGGAAAGCTGGATTAGTTTATAAACTATCCTTGTTGTGTTTCATAAAATGAATAACTAATATTCAGCCCACCTGTTGCAGATTCTTTTCCCCCTTCTTTCTTCTTTTTCTTTCTGGCACTAAAAGGAGCAGAAAGTTAAGCATTTATTTACTTGTCAAAAGGGAGGAAATGCTTCAAAAAGAAAAATCGTGTGCTACCTAAACCATTTCAGAACGTGAAAGGAAATGCATTGGATTTCCAGCCTGCCCACCAATATGGGATCCGGGTAGCTGTATTCCTGCTGGGGGGGTGGGCAAGGGGTTTTGAGGCTGGGGGTGTTGCTGTAGAGCAATTCTTTTTCCAAAGGGTAATACTGAAATCTACTCAGTGAATTACTAAGTCCTATATATTGAATTATAACTAACAGTTGATTTAATATTAAGCTTAGAATTTGCTGAAGGCTATTGTAGGAAAACATAATGCATCAGAGCTGGCAGTTATGGCTTTTTTTTTTTTTCTTTTTCCTAATACTGTGAACTGCAGACACAAGCTGCTGTCTCTTGCATGTAGGGGTGCACGTTTGATGGGCCTTATTGTATTGCAAAGGATGCCCAGAGACAACAGCGGTCCTGTGGAAACCAGCATCCCCGCAGGAAACCCAGCACTGAGCCGCAGTGAAGGTGGCGGATTGGGCTCTGCATGGAGAAGTTTTGGGACGAGATTTTATGTTTTGCTAACTTTGGGTTTGGGGTAGGTTAAGCATAGCCCTTGCAGGCTGCAAGAAACTCACTGATTGAGTCGTGCTTTCATATATATATATATATATGCACTTTAAAAACTTAAGTATAGCAGTGTGTGTGCATTAACGCAGCTACGCGGTGTCCAAAATAAAGTGGGACCCGGTATGATGGTTCGTACCAGGGGCAGGGCAAATCTGCGCTCATATATATATATAGCAAAGCCAAGCAATTGAATTCCTCCTCGCTGCCTTTGCCCCCAGGATGCAGAGAGGCTGCAAATAACTCTAGGTTCTGTATTCCGCTCCACAGCAAAAATAGTCACATTCTGGCCCAACGCTGTGCAATTTAATGATTAAGAAATATTTCATGGCACAGATATCAGTGAAAAGAGCAAGTGCAGGTTGTGGGGAAAGCACAATGAAAGTTGTATTTAAGTTTATTTGATTTGATGCTCGTCCCTGCAGCCTGTTACTCCAGTGTCGTGGTGCACAGCCAGAAGGATGTTCTCCTTCATGGCAAGTATCAGCAGACACAGTCCTGAACTTGCATTTAATGCCTGACACAGAAGGAGGGAACCCAACCACACCTAATTCTGTGTAATTACAGTTTGGTTCAACCTCTTGCTTCCCAGGAGAATGAGCTAATTGAAGTCGCTTCAGAATGTGCCACCAAAGGATCATCCAGATCTTTGACTCTCTCTGACTGTTCTTTTTTAAACTGTAACTGGTATTTTACAGTGCCATTAATGTGCCAGGTCACCCCTGAATGCTTTTATGAGTATGTCTACATAACAAGGTACCCAAATTAATTCTGAATGTGCTTGCTTACAAAGGAGGAGCATCGTAACAACGTTAATGAATCAGTCCCTAACAGTTTGTATGTCCTGGTTTGCGACAAAACTAATCAACCAAGCTACGCCTTGTGCCCAAACCATCCCGTGATGGGACAGTGAATGCTGCCAGGGCCACCTCTGCAGTGTTTTAGCACCTACAGCCTGTGTGATGCCAGGCTCACTCCCTCTTCCAGTTACGGTAAGAGCTGCAAAACGCAAACAGCATCAAAACAGAAAGAACCTATAAATTGTTATACTCAGTCATTTATATTTAGCACCTCCTTGTAGGATGGGTGGGAAACTGGCACAAGATAAATAGGTATGGTTTATGCTAAAACGAGAACTACTCTGTAGGACAGGAGTTATTAGAGATCATTACGAGGAGTTTTGAGACTGGCGCTTAACTTGGCGATGTGCTAATGGAATTCGCCAGCGACGCAGAACCTAGCAAGGTATTGACAGTGCAGAGGATGTTTCGTATGTAGGAAGAAATAGATGACTGGGAGGGCTGCAGTAAGGAAAATAATATGAATAATAATAAAAAGTACAAGATTATGTGCTTTGGGACTTAGAAATGATAAATTTCTGCCATAACTGGAAAATTACAGTTGTAGATGATGGAGGCAGAGAATGACTTTAATATTCAAGTAGATCTTTTCTCGTAAAGCAGAACTTGGTGCAGGTATGCAAACCGTTGCATGTAGGATGCTGTTTAAAATGCTGGTCACAATTGGTCAAAATGAATGTGAATCGGAACAGGTGTGGAAAAGGACTTTTGATGTCCCTCATCAGCATCACAGCCTGTCTTTCAACAGGATCCCAAAAGGACTCAATTAAAACAGCCCAGAAGAGCCGAAGAGGTCAACTTGTTTTCTGCAGATGCATCAGGATGGAGTACTAGCAGGTGACTACAAATCCAAAGGGAAATCATCATAGAATCACAGAATGGTTTGGGTTGGAACGGACCTTAAAGCCCATCCAGTGCCACCCCCTGCCCTCGGCAGGGACACCTCCCACCAGACCAGGTTGCGCCAAGCCCCGTCCAGCCTGGCCTTGGACACCTCCAGGGATGGGGCAGCCACAGCTTCTCTGGGCAACCTGGGCCAGGGGTTCACCACCCTCACAGCAAAGAATTTCTTCCTCAGATCTCATCTAAATCCCCCCTCTTTCAGTTTAAAATCATTACCCCTCGTCCCATGGCTCCCCTCCCTGATGCAGAGTCCCTCCCCAGCTTTTCTGGAGCCCCTTTAGGGACTGGATAACATGCAGTCAGATGAGGATAAATTTCTCCTGAGTGAATGAAGACTAAAATTCACTAAAGGATGAGGACCTGGAACCCCCATTCTGCGGGAACAGACCATGCAACGAATCTCACCGACGAACCTCACTGACTGCAGTGTGGAGACATCAGCTGACAAATGAAACAGTGAGTTGTGGTCGCCTGTGTTAGTGAGGGACCTCGTGAAGCAGCCTGGAGAACCAGGCCGTACGCTGATTTCTAAGCCAGGATGTGCTTTTGAAAGGCCTGCCGTTGCAATTTTGGTCTGCAGGCAATTTACTGCAGACAGTCCACCTGGCTGTCTATTCCCTTTGTTAGCAGCATAGATGCTTGCTAATTAGGAGAGGTGCGATTTGTTCTCTCCACATGGAATAAAAAGCAGATAGGACAGTATTTAATAGAAAATCTTAAAGTGTCTTCAGGGACTGCAGCACTGGACGGAGAGGGCAAAGCATTGGTAATTTATTTTTTTTTTTTATTATTTGTGTGTGTGTGTGTTGCATTTACATTACCAGTGTGGCCAAGTCCCCAAGGAGAACATCAGGTAGGTGAGTGTATTTTGGGGTTATGGTGAGAGCCATCATGTTCCCAGGGCTCTGGGGAGAAATCGAGAAGGTGCTGACTTGCTTGGCAAGTGAGCAGAAATTTTAAAAAATTCCCTTTTAAATCTATGCAAGACTAGAGCTACCCCTCCAAGTGGCCCATACCGACAACTAAATCTTCCATTTTCTCTTCAGCGTGTAATTCCACAGCAGTCTGATTGCTCTTCCACAGCACTTTCATCATGCTGTACAAGAAAGGAGAAAATTACGAACAATTAGCTGAACTCTGCAGTCTTCACTCAAGCAGAACCCACTGGAGCCTTCACTGGGAGCACTTCCCAGGATTAGATTCAAACTTTTTCCCCACTTGTCATTTGGGAAAGGGCTGAACAGAACCCCTGTGGGACCCCAGCACAGTGCTGGAAGAAAAGATCTTTTTCATTCTTGTTATTGGATGCACATAGAAACAGTTCTAGAGAATATGGTATTTTGATAAAAGTACGTATCACACCTGTGAATACATTTGATTAAAGCAAGACTTGCCATCAGCAATGATCTGGAGAGGCAGATATAAGAACAACAGCCTGTAAGTGATCGGGAAGATCATTTTATTGAAGAAGTTAACTTTTATAGTACTGTGGCTTGTTGGGGTTGGGGTTTATTTGGTAGTGGTTTGTCTTTTTTTTTTTTGTGGAGTACATTTCTATGTCTGATGCAAAGAAAGCATGTAATCAACCAGCACTACTTAATCCAACTAAGTATAAAGTGAAGGAGTAAAAAAATACACCTGGATAAAATGATGGGCCTTATGTCTGTTACTATATAATAAGACCCAAATACTATGAGAAACCCTAGTCATAAAGCACTTAGGAAATGTTCATCCAGTAAGTCTTTGAGTGACAGTTTTCCAGATACTGATGTCTCATGCATTTGGGATTTCTGGCCTGCAGGGGATTTCTGTAGGTTAGAGAAGCCCTTTTGCTGGTAACCTGTGGAGTGGGGAAATATCTGAACTCCACAAGAAACAAACAGGTGATCCTGTGCAGGTATCTAATAACAATAATAATTTTTAACAAAGATCTAGAGTCCTGTATCTTGTGGGTGGCTGGGAGGGCTTGGAGAGCATCCCTATGTGCCTAGAGTAGGGTTCATTCAATCTCTGACCTGTCTGTAATGCTGTACCCTACCCAGGGAATTGAAGCAAACTCAATTTTTAAGCGTTGACCCCCATTTTACCCTTACCCTTGGGAAGCCACAAGCTGCCTGGCTGCTGCAGAGCTGCCAAGGAGGGCGGGGGGCACATGTGGATTTTGCTGCCCCCATGCCAGGGGCTGGGGACCAGCTGAGGCAGCTCCTGCCGTGGGGGCACCACCGGGGATGGGGGGCAGCTCCTGCAGCCCTTTTCACTGCTGGTGAAGCAGGCAAGAGCTGACGTGCCCTTTCTGCTGCCCCCAGCGATATGTGGCTTTGGCAGACACTTATTCTGCTATGCCAGGGGCCCTGGCAGAGGCACAAGGAGGTGGTGAGGACCTTCAGGTCTGTTCCAACCCCGCTGCTCAGAGCAATAGTGTTGAACAAGGTCCTACATGAACTCCCAAGATGGGTAACTCATCCCAATCGTTATCTAACAGAGCATCTTTTAAAATCAGCAGGGTGGGTGTAATTTAGACGGCTGTGACCATCTCTGCGAGCTGCCAGCATTGGTGGTACAGAGCTGGAGGGAAGTTTTGGGGAGGTAAGTCACACATTGATTCATTCCTGATGCTTTGATAACCTGTCAGCTGCCATGAAAGCCGGAGATGGAAACATCTGTGTTTGCAAAGCTGACGCCGCTGGCTCAGACAGGTGTTTGGGTTTTTTGGAACAACACCCGGCCGTCTCTGACAGTTGTGACATCGCTGGGACTGTGCCCCCACGTCAGCCGGTGCCGTCTGTGGGTAGGTCTCTGCAGCTCCCGTTGCCTGATTAATTCTGATACTTTCTGCTCTTGGACTGTAGCACTTTTCTTTGTTACTGCAGTTTATCACCATCCCTCACCCCTCCAGGCATTTCTCCACAATACATTTTTCATGACTCCTGCAGCCGAATGACATTTTTCTCTTCCACCTCCATCTCCTCACTCCACTTGACAGGAGGCTTTGCTCTGGCCGGGCGGTGTGCTGAGCTGCCCGCTCCTGGGGTGGGCAGGGTGAGCTGGGCTTTTCCCCCTGATTTAAGGGTGAGCTCGGCTGGGCTAAGGTCTCGGGGAACAAGCGCATCCTTAAAACAGCTTTTCTTCTACAGCAAGGAGGGTCAGCCCTTACCAGGTTGGGTACCACCTTGCTCTGGTTCAGCTCTGCTGCCAGAGGGGCAGCAGTGCTGACTGCGGTAGATGTCAGTCCAGGTCTAGTGTAAATTTAATCTTCAGTTAGGAATGCTAAAATTAATATTTTTGAGTAAATCCGAGACTAACAGAAAAACTCTGTTCTTGCTTCTGACTTGTCTTTTGCCCGCCAATAGAAAGAATGAACTATTCCCGTAATGTTTGACAGTCCTACAAAGACCATCAGCTCACTCCTACCAGTTAAAACCCATCTGTCTTTTCATTAGTTTAAACTTACAGGAAGAAAAATGTTTCTGTTAAGCAAACAGGCATTTGCAAACATCAGGACTTAGAAAACAGTTATTCTTGCATGCTCCTAAACCCCATGCTCTTTCCTCTCTTTGTTTTCAAGTCTAAAAATGACAGGAAGGTCGACGTGACCGCGGCTTAAAAATCGGGACCGTGAATTTGACAAATGCTGCAGCCTCACATGATTTTACCTCCATGAATAATTTTTTGTTTCCAACAAGACCACTGCTTGAGGAGGAAGAGACTTGACCCATGGAGCCCTTCTAAAAGACACTCTGATAACTCATGTTTTTTCACTTCAGCGGGGCTATTTGTTTGTGTGCTTGACATTTGTCCTACGGTTTTGTGCCACCTACTACAACTCCCTCTGATCGAATCACTGCTTCTGTTATTATTTCTCTGTTCCTTGACTTTTTCCAGTGAACTGAAAATACTTTCATTTCTGTTTGCTATTGATCAGATAATCCACAGGTCTGAGCTGCTCTGATGTACCTGGGACTGCGTGTTGGTGCATTGAAAAACCAACACATATAAGGGGTAGTTTATGCTTTTTTCCCCTGTACATACACAATATTTTAATATTTGCAATACATTTTTGATGCACTGCAAATGACAGTGTGTTTCCAGGAGGGGTATATGAGAAAGCAAAACAACTAGTAATTCTTTTGAAAATGCTCAGTTCTGCTCTCTTCCCCTTCAAAAAACCCTCTGTTGTAGATAAAATAATTGGTTTGCAACTCGTGCCTGAACACTTTCAACAGTTTAAAGCATCTTCACTATTTAAATTCTTCTCAAGAGGGGAAGCAGTCATTTCTCAGTTTTAGTGAAGACAAATGCATGCTTTTCCGGGAAGGATTTCCTTTAGCTCTTGCCTTCCTTGGCAGGTTTGGTACAGTAACTTCGGAGAACAGCAGGCGAAGGGATGCTGCGGCTCCAGAAGCCCTTCCCCGGCTCCAGGTGCGGTTCTCCCCTTGGGGTGGTTACATCTCACGGGCTTTTTTCTCCAGCATGAGAGGAAAACCTGATGCTGACTAATTTAGTACCATTCTGATATTCCCCAGTCAAACATTTTCCTCACTGAGTGCTGCAGCTGTTAACTGGCGATGGGGGTGAAACATTGGGTATGTGACAGCCAGCAAACTGCAGCCCCGTGCAAGGAACCGCATGCTCTTCTCTTTTACATCTGGATATTCTAGAGGAAAACCAACCTGGAAGTATCAGTCTGCAATAGCTAAATGATTGTATTGGGCTTGTGTGGCAAGGTTTTGGTAGCAGGGGGGCTGCAGGGGTAGCTTCTGTGAGAAATTGGTAGAAGCTTCCCCCATGTCTGATGGAACCAACACCAACTGACTCCAAGAGGGACCTGCCGCTGGTCAAAGGTGAGCCCATCAGTGATGGTGGTAGCGCCTCTCGGATAACACAGTTAAGAAGGGGAAAAACTGCTGCGCAACAGCGGCCGGAGAGAGGAGTGAGAATATGTGAGATCAACAACTCTGCAGGCACCAAGGTCGGTGAAGGAGGAGGTGGTCCAAGCGCCAGAGCAGAGATTGTCCTGGTGGTTTGGTGACCTTCAGCTGTGCCACCTCCTCTGCGAGCCCTGAGAGCTAGTGTGCAGCCTCCAGCCCGCCCGCATGGCAACAGGAAAGAAAGGGCCGACACAGCAGCTGTTCCAGGCTTCCAACAGAACTGAAGTCCATGAATTCTTGGAGGTGAGATTGGGGGCATTTGCATGAAAATTCAACAAAGCTTGGAAGCGTTTGCCCTGCCCAGCTGACCACCTGCCCTGCTCAGCAGAGACTCCCCCAGGAGCTTCTCCAAAGACTTCTGAAGCATCTGAAAGCAGTGGGAGTTCTGCTAAGAGGGAGCAGGCGGATTAGCTTGACCTTAGAGTTTGGACTATTGATTAATTCAGGTGTCCATGCAAACCAATCTCCAAGTTATTTCTCTGTCTGAGACATTATGAGTAACAGGGTCAATTCATAACCTCTTCCAACTTCCCATACAACTTCAGCCAGGGCAAAAATATTTCTTTTTACTCACACCGTTACTACCACCTGGATGCCTACAAAGATACAGAATGATAAAACTACTTGCTTCTACAATTAAGCTGCATTTTTACTGCATGATTTATAGACCTGTGACAAAGAGACCCTTCTCTAATAAAGGGTTTTTCCAAATGAATTTGCATCGGTTTCATAGGTCACACTTCTCACTTCAGTTCTTTTGTCTGCCATTTGCTATGGCTGTTAAACAGCTTTAAAATTAAAGTGTGATTATTCAGAAATCACTTCATAAAACATTATATGCCATTTGCCACCAGTTTTTCCTTTATGTCTCGCACTAGGCAGAAGAAACTGCTGAGTTCGAACTAGCAATGGAAAGTTCATTATGGATAATTGTTGATTAGATAGGAAAGTGAATTATAGAAAAGAGATCAGAAACATCTAATTGTCTTCACCATGGACATGATGCTTTACAGATGGGGAGGAAGCATGCAGCTTGCAGCACCGTTGGTGGCACTGAGATTGCTAATAGATCTCTTGCTAATGCAGACTGACAAACTCGGGACTGTAGAATTGTAGAATATTTCACTGCTGTTACCAAGCACATTTCCTTTGTCCAGCTTCTGAAAGATAAATGAATTAACGGTAAATTATTTTTTCCTTAAAAATGCATATTGGTGATAACACAGGGTGGGTGCTTTGCTGAGGAGGAAGGTGGCGTTTTGACTATCTGGATAAACAGTTCTAATGTTATCTTATTAACATTAGATAAGATAATGTTATCTAATTTTATCTTATCTAAATATTTCTCTCTTCAGGTTGATCTCCCGATACTGTTGGTCTAATAAGGGGCATCTTATGCCTATCCCAGGTAAAGCAGAAGGGCAGATGCCATCACACACATCCCATAATGGGGCCAGCTTGTGGTGAAATGCTTTTATGGACCAGGTGGTGCTGCCCAAGGATTGAGAGACAATGACAGGAAATTTTAGTAATTACCAGTGTCTTTTTCTTAGAACAATGGAATGTTAAAATAATATCAACAGCCTCAGCTGCCTCAGTATTACTATTATTTGTCTTGCTTTGAGCCCAAATACTTGTGTATAGGATGGTATTAAACCATCTGAGGGAAGTGAAAGTATGCGAAAGCACAGAGCTGGGAAAAGATTTTATTATTTAAAGTAGGATGGTAACTGATGGAGGGAAAGTATAAGGAATTAAAACGTTCATTTAGGGCAGAAAGTAAGTAAACTTAACTTCAGTGTCTTTATGTAACTGTGCTAGCAAAATCAACCGTTCAACACGCAATGATTAGGGATATTGTGAGCTGGAAGAGAGGCCGTGCCCTCCTCCCATAACCAGTACGTGAAAATGGGGAAAGGAAAAGGCCAATCAGTGAAAGAGTGAAAATGTCAGGAAAATAAAGATGTCTCTTAAAGTATGGGGACTTTAGAGTTAACCTGAAAGACAGAAGGTTCTGCTGAAGCTAGTGTGCAAGGTTAAACCTGTACATATTTCTCTCCCCCCAAAGTCTGCTTTTTCCAAGCCTCATTAACCATTTTGCTGAACATTACAATCATTACTCTTCTGCCAGGTTATATCACATTTTTCAACCTTTTAGGTACAGACCTTAGAATTATTGATCCAATGAATCACACTGACTTAGGTGCCGGCTGCTGATGAAACACTTCTGTGGAAACCAGGGTGTTGGCTAAATATCAAACATTTTTTTTCTGATTTTTTTTCTGAATATTCTTTATGTAAGGGAGTATTTTTCCACATGGAAGAAGCAGCGGCACGGGGTCATCACCTATTTGCAGTTTCTATGGCACTGCATGATGTTTAAGGCACCTAATGGCAGTGATGCATAAACACCAAAAAAAGTCAAACATATATTTTTTTCATTACTGAAAATAATGAGATCTGTATACCATAGAGGCATTCTCTACTCAATATCTGAGGCTATTTGCCATTTTATTTGCTAACCGGGTTCATTTGGCATGCGATGGGAGGAGTATGAACAGGTTTGACCAACCTCTTGGGGTGGTAACCTCCAGCAAAAATAGGGTTTATAAGAATCACCCATTTGCACCGACACAATGACTGTTGATTATATATCTGTAGTATCTACAGTGCTACCATAGATGTGATGGACACAGGCATTGGTCATCCCTTTTTTTTCATATGTTTCGGGAATGCCAAAAGGCTAAGCTATTTGTGCGAACAACTTATTTTGACTGAGCTACAGAAAAATCCCGCCTTAGCTGCCAGAGGGCACGTGTGTGCATTGCTTTAGGAGCTTTGGATTTTTGTCTTGTAATGAGGATTACGGTACTTAAAGAATGGGCCTAGAGTTTATCCACCACACAAATGATTAGTAGAATTTGAAATCTAGAATAAACATGCAGCCACATGTGATACTCTCTCAGACCGTGTTGGTGGTTATTGAACCTGGCCATAAAAAACTGAAATAAGGTCTTTCAGAAGAGATGCAGTGAAATCACTGATGAAATCAACAACAGTTGAGGAGTGAAAAGTTATCCTGTTCCCCATATATGTGCCCTAATTCCAGAGCTGTTCATAAACTTTGATCGGCTTCTGTAAGAGACTTGACAGGACAATCATGATAAACGAATTAAAGCTAAGATATTAAAGGTTCCCAAGCATCTCCTCAGTCTGAGATTAGACATAAGAATTAAAAACTCAGCTCTGGTGCACTCATCTTGGATTGGACCCAGGTGTATTTAGGGAAAAAATGCAGGACTCGATGCGTAGGAATTTGTCCAGGGGCAGGCCTGAATATAGACTCTATTTAGTAAACAGAGTGTAAAGAGAAGGCTTGAAGGATCACATCTGTAGAGCAAAGTATTATTTTTATTTTCATTGCTTCAGTGCCTGCAGTAGGATAGGAACAACCGTCTCCCGCTTGGAAGAGCCCGAAGCCTGGACAAGGCAGGGACCATGCAGATGCTACCTGCCTTGCTCATATTTCAAGTTGCTACAGGGAATTTGTAACAGAGTTAGGAACGAGATGTTCTGAGTCTCAGACTAGTACTTGAACATCAGGTTTCTTTGTCTTCCATCTCAAGTACTTCACATTTGGTTTTCTGTTGTACCTGTGCTTCTTAAAGCTGCCAGAGAAGTCCTGCACCTTCCCCTGGCATCCCCTAGGCAGGAATACAGGAGCATCCCCCAGATAATATACATGAGATACATTCTCTTTATTAATTATTAGATAAATCATAGTGATCTTTAAAAATACCAAATAAGCTAATTATATTGTGAACACTCTTTCTTTTGTGTTTACAGACTGAAATGCATAATTCACGAGTTTGACAACTCTCAGCACTAATCTGGAATTACAAAACTGCATATGGATATCCAGTTTACTGCAAAATATACGTTGGCAATGAACTTAAGACAACATATTTTGGCAGATCCGAATTGCTGTCTGTCAGGTTCAAGAGAAATGAGCTGTAGGATTTATTTTGTGGAGAAACGTTTTGATAGAATATTCAACATAATTTCCCAGTTCACTTAACTGTTTTGTTTTCGAGAATAAAGAGATGGAAATAGTTAATAATTTTGAATGGAATGAACTTTTCTTTAGCAAAGCAAACAACAACAAAAAAAAAGCTGTGGTAATTCTCTTACAGCTTTCCAAAACAATTAGGCGGTAATGACTGCTGAAGAGATTTTCATGTTGTTTCAAACACTGGTTGGAACAATTGGAAGCTACAAATTCTTCTCATTGTGACTTTATTATCTGAAAGGAAATGACTAATTTGGAGTTTGTTATTATTGTTTTATAGTCCATGAAATATAAGTATATAAGTAAACATTTCCATGAATTTAAATGTATAAAATACATAATGTGAAATCGTTAAAAATTAAATAGTTCTTTAGCTGAGACTGAGCCAAGCTAAATTATAACCAGGGTTGAAGCCTGTGGTGTTCAGTACCGCAGCACAGCCTGCCTGCACTGGAACTGCTGGCAGCTTCCCTGCCCAAAATAATCCTGTTGATGCAACCGAGGCCAGGACCTTGGCTGGATGCACACCTCGGTTCCCCCGCTCCAGTGTGGGGGGCTGCCAGCCCGGGATGGGCCGGTGGTCCTACCTGCCTGGCACTGCCAGCCCGGGATGCTCCCTGCAGCCTTGACCTTGTCAGGACAGAGAGATGGATGCTGTAGCCAACGCACACCCAGCCATTGGTGCACGGGCCAGCTTCTACTGTATTATTATTATCATTATTTTATCTATGCAATTAAAGAAAAGGTCTCTCTAGGTCTATTTTCCATAGTATCTTCTTTTCTGAGGTCAAGCATAATTGTAAGGGTAGGCATCTGGGTGAGCGACCCATCTCTACGTTCTCTGGTCGTAAGGTGTACCTTCAGCAAATGTCTTCATAAGGCAGAAGGGGTGAGGACCGCCGAGGGCACAAGAGAGATGTGAAGCTGGTGGGTACTGCTGTGAGAGGGGAGGGCTGGCCCCGGGTGTTTTACAGATAATACAGTTTTTACTACTTATTCACCACCGTCCTTCCTGATTCACTTATTCTTCTTCATTCACTACATCCCTTCCAAGAGGAACATCCAGGCTAACAAAACCCCCCCTGTAATTCATTTAAAGATGTTTAAGAATTATTGTATGCTGCCTTTCAGTGAGAATGCTTATCCCGAAACTATTATTTTCTACCTTGATTTGAGTACATGAATGAGTAATGACGTGTGAATGACGTGTGAATAGCATTTGAATGTCCTCACCTTTTAACGATTGTTGATTAAAGTAGTTCCATTAATAGGGCAGCAACGAGAAGCATTTTTTCCTGTGTGAATTTTCTAGCAGGTCTAGATTTATATTGTAGCCTTTTTCTTCCTACAAATGCCAATATAAATCTTGCTCCTTTGCACGTCAGTCCAGGGTCTGCCTCGCTCCAGCCTGTTCCCTCCTCAGGAGCTCTAGGCTGTTCTCTGACCCCCATCCAGCCACGCTGCCCCAGGTAACTCCCTACAACGACACGCCAGATGCTCTTTCTGGCATTTCACCTTGCTCCTCACCTCGCCTGCATGCTTTAGCTGTCCCTCAGCTCTACCCAAGAGGAATTTTTCCAGGCTATTTTGATCCTCATCCACACCATATGTATGGTCTGGAAGCGGATGTCCCCGTCGATGCCATCCTGCCCCTTCCTCCCCAGCAGCGCTTGAGAAATGTTCTCTCTGTCCCGCGTCCGTCCCCTCTCCGCCTGCCTCCCTCCGCTCCCTTCATCTGCTACACCACCCTCATGCATGGGGGGAAGGGGAGAAAAAGCCCCGGTCATTTCTGTAAGCTGTTATGTTAACCTTTAAATCCCTTTTGAAATCTCGCCGTGCTCTGACGGCTACAGCTCGCCCCGCTGGCACCTCTTAGAAAAATGACAAGCTGTAACTTCTGCTCCCTGTTATTTCGCCATCCCCGTCCCCCAACCTTTGCCACTCTATGCTTTTCCCTCCTGTAGCATCCTGTCCGTCACACAGGTTATTAGCTCGCCAGCTGTCTCCTCTGCTCTGCTCCTCACAATGCCAAGAAAAATGGGATCCCGAATCTTGATTTCTAGGCTGTACCATAAAGAATAAGGATTATGATCATTGGTGCCATTCTGATTTATTCCATTATAGTAGCTGTTTATAGCACATGAGCTTCATTGTATAGTAATGATAGAGATAAATTTTGGCCCCTTATTTTTCATAACTACTTGCTGGCTGTATATCATCAATTTTCCTCTCATTTAGATACTTTCTTCTACTTCGGGAAAAATAAAAATATCCCAGTTGTCTAGGTAATAAAGATGGTGAAACAAATTCTGAAGTGCATTTTACAATGGAATTTGATTGTGATAATTTTTCATGTGTTAAAAAAAGAGCATGCTGGCTTTCTCTGGGAAATGTTTGGGTTTATGCTTTGTTGGGATTTTTTTTACGTTTACAACTTGTAGTCAGTGGAAGATCTTTTTTCAGGGGAACACAAGAACAACCCAGCATTTACCAGCCGAGTTCACTGAAAAACTATATATTATAATTTAATGAGGCTTGAAGTTGTACAGGTAGCACTTGAAACAAAACCTTTAAGCTGAGTGAATCTGAATTTTGAAAGTACACCTCCCTGCAAGTCTGGTGTGAACACCTGGGCGGGGGGGGAGAAATACTGGATATATTTCAAACGAAGTGAATGGGATCAGCTACTGCAATGGGTCTGGCTGCTCTTCTGGAAAGCTTGAATCAAGAAGACCTTTGCATCCAGAGGTCAAGTGTCCAGCCACCACAGATGGCATGTCTTTCAGGCTGTGAGGGCTGTTCCTGCCACATTGGCAGCTTGTACATGTGGTTTTGTGTAGCAAAAGTTGGCCTTGGTTTTGCTGGGGTCTGAAAGCTGGCCAGCAGGTTTGCCTTTGGGGGGCACGGTTCCCCTGAGGCTGTCAGGGTCTCAGGCAGCATGGCTGCCATGGGCTCCCGACACTTGCACTCACCCCGTGGCACATTCCTCTCCATCCCTCGTGGTCCTCCATCTCCAGCTTGCAGGGCGCTGAGTCCCTGCATGGAAAAGGGGGCAAGTAGCTTCCAGTTTTTTGAAGCAAGCCCAGCACGCTCTCACACCCATCTGCATGGGCTTGTGCTGGGGAGATCAGAGCTGCATAAATGCTCTCACCAGGCTCTGCGAGCAGTTTCTTCAGTGGTTCGTTAAGGTTTGTGTTCATGGTTGGCCAAAGCATGTCCTGGATCGGCTCCACCTCTCTTAATTCTCAAAGGAAGACTCACTCTCTTGACGGTCCGGTGGAATGACATATTTTGCTGTGTTGTTTCAATTACAAAAACTACAGATAGATACCTGGGCTCTCAATGGTTATCATGTTGCAAAAATTCCCTTGTTCCTTTGCGAAGTCGGGGGTGGGGGGAGGGAGGGGTGTGTCAGCAAAATGGTCCTCTTGGAAATCCCTGAAGAATATCCTGTTGCTCCAGGCAACACCAATACTCCCCATCTCCTTTTCCCTCTCCTTTCCTAGTCAGTATACGTGAATTTACCAACTAAATGTTCTTAATTTTATTTATTTTGTATTATTCACAGGGAAATTGAAGAAATATTCAGATAAGTTGGAAATGGTCCTATCGCACAAGAATAAGGAATTATCTATGTGGTGATTCTGTGATACTGTTCCTCAGCTGCAGTTGCTACAATTGTTCCCATTCAAACAAAAGGAGTCTAATGAAAGTACTTTAATCTGCTGATCAGCTATTCAGAGAGAAGGGGATGGCCGTGCTAAGTGTCTTTGGAGGCTGGAAATGAGTGCAGCAATGGTAATCAGAATAGTGGTATTTATATACACTTCTAGCAAGCTATTGTGTGCATAATGTTGTTGGAGATTGCTTTAGCTCCAGATTTCATTCCCTGCACCTCAGGCCATTTAAAGAGCTCCAGGTCTAGTTACGCTGCTGCATCGAAACCAGGAGGCTAAGCTCCATAAGCTCCCTGTGGAGTCTGTAGTGGAAAGATCTACTGGGAAGTCATTCAAAGAAGCTAATTTCTGCTATTCTGAAAACCTTTCTGATACTGTAATCTTTTGGGTTTTTGCGATTCAAAGAAAGGGGTTTCTGATGGGAATCCAGCTCTTACAGCTCTCAGACTGTGGGAGATGTTTTTTGGTAAGATCCCTAACTGCACAACCCCAAGTGGTTTTCTGCCAGGGCAGACTTCAAGGAGGACTAAACCTCCTTTAGGAGCCATGAAGTTGATGGGAAGTCCTCTCCTCCTCCTTCACACTGTGATCAGACAACAATATCTTGGTGCCACAGGAATGATAGTAGAAGTCTGTCAACAACAAACATTTTATTAGAGCTTGACAGGTTGAAGGAGACTTGTCTCAGGTCTCACAGGTAATGAGATCTTACCAACATCCCATCATGCGCTGTCTTTCATCATTTCACTAAAATCCTTTTACAACAGAGCCTACCACCCTCCTAGTCCTGGCTGCTGCCTGAAGGCACTGCAGGACTCTTGCCTGGAGTCAGATGGAGAGGGGAGATGTGTCTTCTGCTCAGACAAACCCATCCAAGCACCAAAGGAAGGGCAGAAGAGAGCAGAAGAGCTCTGGCTCTGCCCGCTGAACGGTTTGTGGTTGTGCCACAGAGGCTGTTTGGGTGGGATTTTCACGTGACAAATATGTGGTGAAGTTATTTTTGAAGGTATATTCTTTTCAACATTGCAAATAATGTGTGCTCTCGGTTGCAGTAACCACAAGAAGGAGGAAGATAAGAAGTTGACGTGGTTGACTAAGATCTTTAAAGAGAGAGTGTGATCCAGCTTTGTGACAGTCTTCAGCTGTAAAAAAAACAGCAGTAAATGGAGCTGTATTAGGTAAGAGAAATTAGTTTCATCTGTATGCTCATAACAAAAGTAAGGAAAGAGTGTTTTGGGAACAAGACAAAGTTCATGTTTCTTTAGTTGTATTTAGGTTCCATATTGTGTTTAGAAAAATGAATTATCTTTCACTGTATTTATTTTCCTACCAAAATAGTATTTTTATTATTTTACCAAAAAAAATATATACAAACTCTTCCAAATCTGCACATGGCTGTGAATAACCTGGTCATGGAAAGTGTCTCTGGGTAAATCCATGGCTCACCTCAAGACACGTGGAGGGTCAGAACTGGCTGAAGTTGTTGAAAGTTATAGCACTGAGTAAAAATTTCCTCTAAAAAGAACAGACCAACAAACAGTCCTGTTCCTGATACACTACAGCTATGAAATAATGCTATATCGATCCCAAGTAAATTCACGTAACTGTAGGTCACACTTTGTAGGTGATGCCAGAGGAACCAACCGTAATTAGTCTTGTTGCTATGACTTCATATGCATGTCAGGAATAGCACACTGTATGGAACTTTTAATTAAGACAAATTAACTTTTGTTAAGCATTTCTGATTTCTGTCTCATTTCTCTACCATCTTATGCCTTTCTGCATTGCTAAAAGCCGTTGAACTGTTGCATCAAATGGCCAGAGAATATCACTTTACCCAGGGAACATGCTGCACTTTATATAGAGAGGAAGATATTTTTCTATTACTGAAATGAATCTTTAAAAAACATATTCTGAAATAAGTGAAAAGAAAGGACACAAAATGCAAGAAAATGTCCATATTGAGAATGTAGAATTTTGTTCATGCTTTGTCTATATGATACCTGAAGTCCTTGTGCTGCTGTTTGTAGTAAATTATACATCACCTCTTTTCCCACTCTTTTTACTATTTTCTTCTCTGTGATCTATACTTCTTTCCCCTGCTCATCATCTTCCTTCCTCTTCATAAAATTTTATAAAAGAGAAAATTACTAAGCTCGAGGATCAGATGAGAAGAAAATTATGTGCTGCTTGTCCTATGATCAGGCTTCGCTTGCGATCGCATCTACTGCGGGCGAGGCAAATAACTGTGGGACCCGTGTAATAGCGCCAACCAAGTGCATTATTGCTGATGAATAGTAAATACTTTGCCAGTCATTCTGACATTATTTTCAGATTTGGGGTCAATTAATACTTTTTGAATACTCTAAATATGAGAGGAAAAAAATCCAGGGAAAGATCCCACAAAACTACAGGGAGCTGTTTTGTGCACGTATGTGTGTGTGTGTGTGTATATATATATATATATGTATGTATGTATATTGTGGAATGTGGAGAGCCAAGTTGTGTTCATTTCCTTTAAAAAGGAAACGGAATGTTTCAATTTCACCAGCCAGGATTGTGTCTGAAGCTGTTGGTTATCCTGCTAAGGCCTGGCTGGGGTCTCTCCTGGTGACACCCATCCTCCTTTCACGGCTGAATTCCTCTGGTGCACCAGCTGGTGCCCTCCCGACCACCACAGCTGGCTGAGCGTGCCAAGAGCCCACACAGGGTTTACTTTCTGCATTTGAGAAATTTCACACATTTCACTAAAAGGACAAACCATAGCACCACTTACACATCTTTCTGATCAACCAGGAAATTGAAATGTCCATAAGTACAATGTTTTTTGGCTGTTTGTGGTGACTATACCAATTAAGTCCATAAGATTAAGAGCATCAGACTCTCTGAGTTAGTTTTGATGATCCACAAGCTGACGTGGGTCTTGCTTTTCTTCGAGCACGTACACCTATGTTTTATGTCTGAGATGTGAACAGAAGTGTATAACTCTTTTCCTTTCAGAGCAATAAATGTTGTACAAGAGTTTCAATTTGAATTGAGATATTAGTGAAGTAATTAAGGAGACAGTCTCATGGAGTCAGAGAACTCATGTTGGGAGCTTGGCGCCTGCGGTGAGATGCTGCATCGCCATCGGTAAGAGAGACTATCATGCTGTTCCCTGAGTAAAGAACTTGCATAGCATTTCAAATACATTTGCTAAAATGCATATAATGATGATAGAGCTAGGGTGAGTTTCAGTTTGTGGCTTTTTCCCCTCGGTAAAATAAATGAGGGTTATTTTTTCTGACCCTGCTGTGTGTTAGTGTAGCGTGAAAACCCTATTTATTGAAAAATACGTTACATAGTGAGTTCCAGGGCTTGATTTTACTCTCAAATAGCAAGAAATAGACTGTGGCTTTCCTTATAGCATTTAAGATGGTAAGGGTTAAGAATGAATTATGTGCTTTTAATGGGATGTTAACATGAGATGATGAAACTTCATCAATAAACTTTGTAATATACTTCAAATAGATGTTGTACTTGGTAGCAGTCTTGACTCTGTCTCATTACAAGTGGGATTGAAAGCAAAACTCTTATATCCTCAGTGGAAATATCCACTGTTGCATGGCATAATAATATCGCTGTTTATGTAGGGATTTGCTGCCTGCAGACCGTTTGGGAGGCAGAAGAGACCTTGACCTTGGCTGGGCTCCACCAGCAACGCAGCCCCTGGCCCCTGCGCAGGGGGGCCCTGCTGCCAGCGCTGTGGAGCCCACAGCCACCCCGAGGTGCTCTTCCAGGGGCTCGCACATGACAACCCCGTGTCTGGGAAGAAGGAATGGCGGTTTTGTGTACTAACCACGGCTACTTTGAAAATGATGGTTTTTCATTCGCTTCCTCCGCCTCCCGCCGTGCTCTGCTCAAGGGCGCCACCTGGCGGCGGCGACCGGGACCCGGAGCGGGACCGGGCTGCGGTGGAGTTAAACCTCCCCCCGGAGACTAGCTTTGCAGCTCCTGCCCAGAGGGAAAGTGCATGAAACATTATTCTGGGGGGATCTTGTGAAGAAACTCGCGTCCTTGCATTAAATCCTTCATGTTTTTCTCCTCTCTCTCTGCGCTGCATCCCTGATGCTGCACAGAGGCAACATCCCAGTAACACCAATGTACAAGAGGGGTTTTTTGTTTGTTTTTCATGTTTTGTTTTGGGGGGGGGGTTGTTGCTTTTT
>VWZL01002320.1:222453-348423 GCA_013396915.1 Stercorarius parasiticus | reverse complement strand
TTTTTTTTCTTTTTTAATTGAAACTGCTTTTGGTCAAGTTCCATGCAGATATTTCACAAGCAGCAGGTGCTTACCCATATTATTTCCATCGATTTTGTAGGCAGTAGTACATTCCTGGGTTTAGGTTACAAAGATTATTATTAGATTTAGATTATAAATATTATTTAGATTATTATAAAGATTATTTAGATTTGATCTTAACATATATTATTTATATTATGATAAAGATTATTTAGATTTGATCTTAACCTCAGCCAAGGAGAGCGGGAGCACTCAGAGCTTTACTCTTTGCCTCTGTTACCACCGTCGGCTCTAGTTGCTGTGCGTTTCTGCATCAGATAATATGATCACTGCCGAAAGATTGCACAATCCCCCTACTTAGGTCTGTGTCTTTAGGTGCTTAACTTGAATATTTGGGGAACTGCAGACTTTATTTCCTCCTTGGGAATATTCAAAGAAGGAAGGAAGGCCACCTCACCACCAAAAAGAGATGCTATAAAAAGAGTGAGGGAGAAAAAAAGGTTGAAATTTGTTTATACTATTGAAATGAAGCACATATCTTCTCAGGTAACATGTTTTGTGCTGTAAAGAAGGAGCCAGCTATTTTCTCGTAAGCTCCCCAAGGTACAAGTTTGTGAGAGCTGTCAGAATACATTATGTTGCTGGAACTCCCTGCCAGCATGAGTCCCATGGAGAGCCACCGGCGTCCTGCAGCCAGGTACGTCCCCATCATCTGTGATTCCAGTGGTTGTTCCTAACTCAAAGTTGGCAAGGTATCCACATGTTAACAACAATAACGCAAGAAACTCTTCCCAAGAGTTGCACTGCTTACCGCAGTTCAGGGAGGAGAAAGAAGCATGTGGTGGGAGGGAGCTCACATTGTTATTTTATTTAGACCATTTTAGTAGAGTTACAATGCTTCCAGAAACCCTAGGGAAGGCGTATGGGGGGAGCAACGCAGGGGTTTGCCAGCAACTCTCGGTATTCTCATGCCATGTGTCATTCCCACTGCTCCCAGCCAGTCTGCCCAGCCCCTCCAGCAAATGTCCCCGGAGCAGTGGCACAGGTCACGCGTGCTCCGAGCGGGAGCAATTGCTTGCCAGGAGCTTCTTCTGATATGCTGAGAAAAGAGAGAGTGCGTATCTATTAAAAGAGGAGCAAATTATTTCTTGTTGCTATTAGCCACAGCACTGTTACATTATACATGACTCCTCGCGGATCAAAGCCACGGCAAAAGGCAGCTCCTCTCTCTTGTTAAGGATTAGTCTTTTTTTGTCGGAGAGATGGCGTTTGATAACCTCTGCTTTTCTCAGTAAATTGGTGGGCTTTCATCCTTCCCTGTAAACATTTCATAACTGGCATTAGTGTTATAAATGTACAGGAGAAGAGAGCATCCGTTATTGCATTGTGGTACAGAGATGGGATTTGGACTTCTCCTCTCTCCGGGGTGTGTGATGCCTCAGCAGGATGTGTAGACATGCCGTACCATGTCTGGGAGTGCTAGCTGACATTATCTAATTAGGCCTGTTAGATAAATCTATGGGGCTGCACACATCTTGGATCATTAGTTTGTAGTCTGTGTTATTTTTCCCCTGTATATGCTGCTCTCGTCCAAAGAGAAAATGCATATGTCTTGTTTGGGGTTGTTTTTTTTTTATGTTCCCGCTCCTTAAATTTCCTTGGGAATTTAAAAAAATTTAGTCTTTTACATAAGATTAAATATTCCAGATTTGTAAGACCCAAAGTAATGGATGACACAAAATACATGATTTCAAATAAGTTTAATTTCTAAGCCTCATATTATGGCTTTTTTGGTTGGAAATACCCTCTGAGCTCGACCTGTGCTTAATGGAAGACAAGATGTGCTATAGGATAATAGTTAAGCTTTTGTTCTATTGTGATGGGATTTTAAACAATGACTCACCTCTCCACACACAAAGTTTGCTGGGCTTTTACATATTTTCAGGCTCGAGTTCACCACCATTCAGGTTGAACGCAAAAAGAAAAACAGAGAAAGCTGACTTCATTACTCGCGCTCTGGAAGCAATTTGACAGCCATTTAGAAAAATACTTAACATTCACCAATTTCTCTGGTTCCTCCTGTCCCTCAGGAGCGGACCGAGATCAGCTCCATCCGTCTCCGGCCCGGCCCGGTGCGCGTCGCCGGCGCTGCCCCGGTGCTTTGATTCGTGCTATCAATAATGCCAAGGCTCTACCTAAAAGGATGGAAAATACGGTGTGACCCAGGAGATGAGTAATGACCGTTCTGTGTGGCAAAATGACTGGGCTACGGCTTGTGCTAACAAATAAAGCCTCCCAAGTGCAACCGAATGATAAAGATACTTTCATTTTGCCTTTCTTAAATCTTTGCTTTAAAGTTGACCTTATTCTCGGTGGTAAATATGGTCTGGCGCTACACAAACAAATTGGAGAGTATGCGGAAGCTATGATTTATTTAGGTCTTATTGCCTCCTTTAGACAAAAGTTTATATTAATTGCTTCATTAATTTACTCTGAAGCATCTATCATCTTCATCTTGACTTGTGTTCCATGAAATATCAGTCGATTGGGTAACTTTGTGGTTGTTGTAAGGGTAAGAAAAATGGTTTTTTGGAGGGTATTGGTTGGTGGAGTGTCTTACACGGCCCTGGCACTCCTTAAACACACTGCGACCCGACCCTGCAGCCAGCAGCTCCGGGGAGCCCCACTCTTTGTGTCCCCAAAGGACAGGAAGGGTGCTTACTTACTACCAAGGAAAATATAGTATTTACCATACTACAATTTATTATACATTAGGAAAGAATAAATGTTGGTTTTACTGTGGCAGATTTTTGTTTTAACCACCAAATTCATTTCTGGATGAAGCTGGCGCTTGCTTCTCTTGAGTCATACGGCGGGGGGGGGGGTTGGCACCTAATACATTAACATGTGTGCATTCTTTGTGGCTACAATTTGATCAAATGTTTTGAAATTATGACAGAGAAAATGACTTTTCTTGCCTACATTAACAAGTAGGTGTCGTGTATTTTAATTACTGTGACCAAGCTGCAATTACAGCAGATAAACATATGGAGATTAAGCTGCAAAAAGAGAGGAAAGTTTATATTTTCTTAAGAAATTGCCACAAAAATGAATAGAAAAAGGTGGAGGGGGAAAGAGCAGACAAAATGATGACAAACCTACTTATTAATAAATGCAATACTGTGCTTTTACTGTATATAGCACCCTCCATAACCTCAAAGAACTTAAAGATCTACTACATAAATAAGTTATCTCTTTGTGATAAACGCTCGTGTCCTTAGATGAACATAAGCACCAAGATATTAAGGAAGATGGGTATGACTCATGTATAAAATAAATCCCCAAAGCACCATGTCTTGGCTTCGGTGTGCGGGTATTGCCCCTGAAGTCAGCAATAGTTTCGTATCAATGTACTGTAGGATCTGAAGATCACTGTAATCTTCTGATCAGATAACAAGCGTAACAGTACCATTGAAATTAAATGTGTTTTAGAGAAGTGCCCACTTATCTTTTTCTTTTTTAAACTTTGAGCTCTATGGGAATTCCCGAAAGACCACGGGAAGTTTGTATAGACTCACAGGTGCTGTTGTTTCTCTCAAGATTCAATATTTGCCATCTCGTTGGAATGGTTTCCGTGTCTTGTACAAGACTTGGTGGAACGACCGCTGTGCTGTGAATGTGCTCCATGGCCGCTGCTGCAAGGTGTGGTACCTTCACGGACTCAGCCCCAAGGGAGGGTGGGACACGGTGACATATTTTCTCCCAGCGCAATTCCCAGAAACATCAACTGGCATTAAAACATTTCTAATACATGGCTTTTTTTGGTAAAGCAGACTGACCAAAGAAAAGTACTTCTCAGCCAAACATTTAGCAGTTTTCTCGTGGCTTTTGAAATAACCATATATTCATGAATTTATACTAGCCTTTGAAATCTGTTAAGAACTGTGCTTCTGCACCTTTACTGCATTGCTGTAACGTTTATTTTAGCATGGAGACACGGGTGTCTGGCAGCGTGCTGCAACCGGGAGAAGAGAAGTTCTGTGACCAACTGAGAAGACAGGTTGGACACGTTTCACTCCCGTAAACGACAGGATCAACATATTGATCCGGAGGGAGACGGCATTTGCCATATGTCTGGTGCTAAAGTTTTTTGCCTGAAAGAACAAGAGTTGGCCCCGGACCAAAGCTCTGTGGTTAGACTTGCCTTGATCTTGGAGGAAATTCCCAGCTTCCTTTGGCAGCTCCTCTCAGGTTAAACCAGAAGGACAGACGCAGTGCTGGGCATCACTTGCCACCGTCTCCAGTGACCCCAGTGCCTCTGTGGCCTGCGATAAACACTGAGGACCAAACTGTCTGAAATAAAACCTGGGATCCCACAGAGGTACTTCTGGTGAGTGTCTCCTGGTGCAGGTATAATCTGGGGTTTTGTAATACCCTAATTATAAGAGAATGTCAAAACAAGAGCTGTTGAGAGATTCTCTTAGTTCTTATAGTATCTGAATTTATATCTTTTGTGATGGTGTACCCCATTTTACAGGTCTAATGCAAAGACAGCATTACGACTTTGTACTGTAATATGGAATTGTGGTAACTTTAAAGACCTTGGCAGCTATGCAGTCTACAGAACAAAGGGATTTTTGCTACCTTACATAGACGAAAGCCTTTGAATTAGTTTCAGATCATTGTTTAGTACTTCTCCACTGGATTCAGTGCCTTATGATGGCTGGTTCTATCCCCTGTGAGCCTCCCTCCAGCCGGTAGGCTTCAATAACTTGAAATAAATATTGACAGTTTTAATTTCTTCCTGCAAGCTGGCTTCTGATGTTCTCACAAGCAGTACTTGGATACGTTGGAGGTCCCTCACGTTTTTATT
Organism: Stercorarius parasiticus; assembly: GCA_013396915.1. Lineage (NCBI taxonomy): Eukaryota > Metazoa > Chordata > Aves > Charadriiformes > Stercorariidae > Stercorarius > Stercorarius parasiticus. The sequence goes on along the minus strand of VWZL01002320.1, from coordinate 343,529 downwards.
TACGGCTCAGGTCCTAGTAAAATAAACCCTTCATGGCTGCTGGCGTTACCGGCAGTGGGGGTTGTTCCGGATCCGTGGGTGCATTGCCAGAGGCACCGTCCTGCACACTCCATGCCAACAGATAACCCTGAGTGCAGTGAATGCAGCACCTGTCAAATGAGTTTCAACTGGTCATTTGAAGTTTTCCTGCCTGGACTCTTCCCCCACCAAAACGGGGAGGAAGACACTTTCCTCTATTGGGCACCTAAATAAATTTATGTGTCAAACAGTGGTTCACATGAGACATTTGAACTTTCAAAATAGGTGTTTGGCTTGTACTTGGCTTCCGCGTGTGTCCCTGGGGCTCCACCGACCTGCAGTCGCGGTGTTCGGGGGCTCATGGCTGCAGCTGAGAGCGGTACCCACGCCTTGTCCTTCTGCGTTCTGTGTCTGCCTACTTCAAACCCATAAAATTACGGTATTATTAAGATGTTGAAGACTGGAATTTCTCTGTAGCCTCTAACTTGCTGGTTTCATGAAGGGCTTTTTATCCAGCAATAAAATCAAGAGCATGCCAATCCCTTTCTTAGGCATAGTCAGCAGCAAGGGAAAAGTTCACTGCAGACACCAAAGATTTTCTTTCTCAGTAGTAAACGCGAAAGCCTCTAGCCATGCCTTGTTGTGGTTAACATGAATAAAGGTTAATTGCCACGTTTTTGTGTTTCCCTTTGTAATTAAGAGATGAGCCTTCAGTGCTTTTCACTGCAGTTACTGACAACTGAAGTTAATCTTTTTAATCATTGCAGAAAAAGGCACGGACGCTGGAGCAGATCCCACTCAAAATGCACTGGCTTTCTGTAGTTGGAAGCATGTCCATGTCTAGGAAAAGCTGGAATAGTGTATGTGGAGAATATACATTTTAAGGATAGCAGTTTGAATTTTGAATCTGAGACTTGATTGAAAGTTGTGTGAACGGGAGGTAATGCCCAGGCTGAGGCTGTTAAGGGGGAAGCGGTGACTACGCTGCAACCTGCATAGAAATTGCATTGCCAGAGACTTTGTTACTAGGCCCATTCTGTTTGCCGCTGCTTCTCTCTGTTTCACGTTTTAATTGTATTAAGAAATTTTCCTATTGTAATTTTTTTTTCCTCATTCACGCAACAAAAACTCATCAGAGCTACATTAGTGAAAGAAACTGGGCTTCTTTTCCAAAGTAGGGCAGGCGGTCCCCGCTGTGGGAGGGCAGGGGGTGGCAGGTCTGGGGGAACCATTTCCACTTGTGACAGCGAGATGCTCCGAGGGGAGCACGGGAGCAGCAGTAGCCAGCAAAGTGCACAGGGCCATGGGAGGCATCACCCGTTTTGACAGCTTCATATTGCACAGGCAGTTGAACAAATACATGTCGTTACATCGTTTGGGTATAATACACTTGTTGCTTGTACATTACCATAGTGAAAACATGCTTGCTTTGTTGTTCTCATAAATAACTCTTACGCTTAAGAAATTAATTCACATGGAAAGATTTATTGTAGTATACAATTATGGGGAGAAAAATGAAAAATTCGGCCCTTAGAGTGGCTTGAAAGAATTTCTATCTCATCTGATTAGGAGAAAAGGCTGCTTTGTCTTCTTAAATTATTTTTTCTGTATTTAAATAAATCTTCTGAAATGCTTGCGTGCCTGAGAATTATAAAAGGCTGTTCAGGCCTAAATCAAGTGTTTCAGTGTTGCTGCATGAATCTTCCAAGGCAATAAACTTTTGGTACCTTTGACAAGTTTTATGATTCAAGATAGGTGCACTGTGCTATGTACCATATTTCAAAGTAACGCATCTGAATAGATCATATCAATTTTTATATGCTAATAATTTGTTTTGGTATTTTAATACTAGGAGCTATAATTCATATCTATCATGATCCTCAGACTACAGATAATTTGAATAACATTTAGAGAAAAATCAATTTAGGAATAGCTCCGGTATTGCACTTTTCCATTGCCCAAATAAGGCAAGAATAAACAAGTCTTGAAATTAAAAAAACAAAACAAAACGAAACAATAAAAACCAACCAACCAAACAAACAAACAAAAAAAAAAACAAAAAAAAACAAAACCAAAACAAAACCCCAAACAAAAAAACTCCAACCAAACAAAAATTGAATCGAAGCTCATCAGCTTCAGCTCGGAATCATTCCCTCTGATGTTCTCCTTTCCCTTAGCCACAGTACGTTTTCAGTTTGCTGAGTGTTTGGGATCTTTTCCATTTCCTGTGGGAAATTCTTGGGTAGGCAAACCAATTTTGCTATTTGCACACTCTTTTTGCCTAAAAGTATAACCTAAATGTTTCCTTTCTTAAATTTACCTCAAACTCCCACTGATATTCATGGTGTATTGCGAAGTTTTACCTGTTCTAATACATTACATGTTATGGGAGCAGTTGAAACTCAATTTTGTTGTTGCAAACTGGATAATGATGGCCACAGTATTAGCAGTAGGAGCAGTGTGGCAATGGTGAGAATGCTATGGCAATATCAGATCACTATTTTGAGGGCAGGCGTTACTGAAAACCAGTATAATCTCTGTAGTTTCGTAGCAACTCAAAATTCCTCTTTCTAAACACAAGATGTGCAAATGGCCATGAAAGCTCACCAGAACCTGCAGGGATTTCTAAGTGTTTTGTATAAAAGAAAATAAAGCAACAATAAAATGAAAAAAAAACTTGGAAAAAAAAAATTGAAAATGCCTAAATATAGAAAAGATGAATGAGGCTAAAAGCCTATTTTTATTGTTTCTCTGGTAAAAATACTTTCAGTGCTAAAGTGGAAAATCTCATTGTATAGTAAACAGTTTATCAACTCCCTGGTCTTGACTACCTTTGAGACCCCATCCTGATATTTATGTTCAGCCAGACAAGCTGAGAATGATTTCCTGCTGCCCTCTCCCTACATGCACAAACCTATCTTTATTCATGGTTATTTGTCCCTGTGTTTAATATAATTAATTCTGAGTTTCAAAGCTGTTTTGACAGAATGCTCCAGATTACGTCTGGAAGATATGATTGCCAAAGTGTTCAAGATATGAAGTCTTCAGATTTATCCGGGAGACTTTCCCTACTCCTCCTGGCCTCGCAGGAGCAAAGCACGCTGGTGAGTGTTAACATCCTGGTTAATTTTTCAGGAGTCCAATTTTAAAAACCCCACAAGGCACAGGGAGCGCTTCACCATCGCCCAGCTTCCACCTGTACTATGTGTTTTCTATGGAATCTGCACTTTAAATGAGTTTTCTTTCTTTCTCCCCCCCCCCCCCCCCCCCCTTTTTCTCCTGAGTTACGGCTTGGAGAGCTGTTCAGGTGATGGTGAGATTTCACACGTTTCTTCATTCCTGCCAGGAACGCAGTCCATGAGCATGCCAGCCATCAACAGGGAAAACGCTCAGAAGAGCCCATGTAAATACTGGCAGTGCATCCCTGCTCTTGGGGGATTTCAGACCTTTGCCAGCTTATCATAAGCACCATGCCTTGGTGGCACTAATCGTGGCTGTAACACGCATCAGCATCTCGCATCTTCTGCTGTCTCTATTGGCTTGATTTCTTTTTCTTTTTTTTTTTCCCCCCTCTTTTTCCTTGCAGGGTTTCCACCGTACCTTGCTCTGATCCCTCCCATGGAGGGAGCGGGTTGCCAGGCTTCTCCCCATGCCAGGCTCTTGCCAGGGAGCCGAGAGCAGAGCTCAGATGTGGCAAGATGACCGTTCCCCTGAAAGAAAGAGAAACAAACAAAACCCAACCCTTCTTCTGTGCAGAACCACGACCTTCCAAACCATGGAGGAACTGGTTTGGTGCTGAGCTTCATCTAGAAGTGGGCCATCCCCTGGTATCCCATGGCTTCTCGTTCAACTTTGTGTCACGAAGACCAAACAGACATTTCCCACTGTGAGCTTTTCATATGATTTAATCCATTCAAAAAGATTGATTTTTGAATCCTTTTTAAAAAAAAAAAAAACCACATCAAAATGGAGAGGCATGCATGACTTTTGTAGTGCTCCTCACGGTCTGCTCATGAACCCATCTTTCACATGGGTGACTTGTTGGAGATGAGGTGATGCTTTCTCTCTGGCTGGGATTTTTCTGGGATTTTTTTTGTTGTTGTTGGTTTTTTTTGTTTGGTGGGAGTTTTTTGGTTTGTTGGTTTTTTGTGGGTTTTGGGGTTTTTTTTTGTTTGTTTTGTTTTGTTTGGTGGGAGTTTTTTGGTTTGTTGGTTTTTTGTGGGTTTTGGGGTTTTTTGTTGTTTGTTTTTGTTTTGTTTTGTTTGGTGGGAGTTTTTTGGTTTGTTGGTTTTTTGTGGGTTTTGGGGGGTTTTTTTGTTTGTTTTTGTTTTGTTTTGTTGGGGTTTTTTTAATATTAGTTAAAAGCAACATGGCCTTGACTAAAAGGCCAAAAGGGAAACTGAGAGGGAGGGAGGGAGGGAGGTGGAGAGTTTATTACCAATGCCCTTTTTCCTTGGAAATAAATACGTCATCTCAAAAGGAGCTAAAAAAGAGGATGCTGAAGGGAAGCAGGGCAGTATTGCAGGGATGCAGCTGGAGGGTGGGGCAGCAGCAGGAGAGGGTGCGTATGTGCAGGGCTGGGGAAAGGGAGAGAGGTGCAGGTGATGGTGTCCAGCTGGTGTTCAGGCTCTTGTCTGATATCCCTGAACTATATGGAAAAAGTCTTTGTTGTAGCTGTCTGTGTTATAGAGTCCACTGGCTGCTCTAGAGGCACCCTTCCTAGCATTGCAAGAAAACAGAGGAAAAATGTTTTGAAAGGAATGAAAAGGGTGAAACTTTTGCATTTGAGGGTTTTCAGGAAAAACTACTTTTCATTTTTGCTTATGTGAGGATATCATCGCTTGGAGGAGTGGGGCAGGGCAGCAGCCTTTCCTAGATAAATTTGCAGTTGATTTAGTACTTGTATTAATGTATATTCAGGGATGTATCCAGAAACCTTATTCTTTCCACAATTGCGTGCTCATAGAAACTGTGTGTAAAATGAAGCAATTCTTCCTAAAGAAAATCATGTTTGTTTTTTAATTACTGTGTTTACATAGCTCTTCTCAGGAGATAATTTGCAGTGAATATAGTCTTTCTTGCAGTAAAACGATGGCATCAAACGGCTAGCATATGCTTCCTTACCGTGTGAAATGTAGAGGGAGTATCACTTGATGACGCGGCTGGTTTGCACCATTTTATTGCAAATATTGAGACGGTTAATGTGCTCTTTCTTCACTAAGTTCTGGCTCCTGGGGGAAGGAGGTGCAAAGGGGACTTCTCCCCTCCCTCAGCCTTTCTTTTCAGGATCTTTTCTGGTCTTTGGGATCACAGGCAAGCAATGGGAGATGCGAAAAGCAAGGTTAAACTTTGTGAAAGATAAAGTCAAAAGGAAAATGAACTTCAAAACAATTTAATGTTAAAATCTTGAGATGTTCAAGTGTTTCTTATGTTTTCCGAGTGCTGGATTGCGAGCGAATACTCTGTGTTGGCTGTAAGGCACTGACTGAACAGGCAGCAGCCTCAAACCACGAGAGACCTGGAGGACTCGGTGTCCCTTGTCGATACCCTCTCTCTGTCTTTCACAGCTTGGCTGTCAGTGATGCTCGTTCCCGGTCTCTCAGGGCTCCCACCGAGGAGCTCCCAGCCGGAGGCGGTGTCTGCTCTCCAAGGGACAGGTCCTTCACTCCAACCCTACCTTGGATGGGGCTGTGGCGCAGAGCTGTCTGTTTGGGCTGGGAAGTGGAGGAGATTGTGGGGTAATTTATCTGAGTGTATCTAATCGTCGCTGCTTGCACTTTGAAATGAAATATCCCTCGTCTCTTAAACCAACAACACACCGCCCACTGCTAACTGCGTGGTGAGGCAGAGGGGACAGATGTTGCATTACAATGCGAGTCAGAAAGGATTTAAATAATGCAGTCGAGAGGGAAGCGGTAGCATGGGAATGCAGCAGCAGCAGCTACCGGGAATGTGTATATTCTACCTGTAAAACTGTGGAAAATTATTTATTTCACACCTTCTGAGGACTATATAGGAGGCCAAAAGAGCAGTAATTGTATTAGCAATTAATCCGTTTGCCCCTCAATATGTTGAGCTGCCCCTTTTTACAGAAAGGACAGAAAAATGGAAGGGCTGGAGCTTCCCCCAAGCCTGTTTGGGGAGGGGGTGCGAGGGGAGGACCCCTGTCCTCCTCCTGGTGCCAGCTGCTTTCCTGAAGGCTTTTTCTTGTAGTTACTGGTGCTTTGGGGTAAATATTCCAGCCCCGCACTGAAGGCAAGCCATGAAATACTGTAAATTGACTGTTATTTGGTTTTCTGTACCTCAATAATTGAAACTAATAGAAGCAAATAGCTAATATTTTCTGGTGGGATGACCTTGGGAGCAGGAGCCCAGCTCGTTGTGTCTTCCTCCAGGGAAGAAAGTTAGAGGAATTACTGCCAAATAATAATAATAACAGCAGCAGCACGGGCTGTAATTCCCCGCTCTCCTACTTCAGCGACATCTGAACACCATCATGAAGAAAACAAGTCATTTATCAAGTATAATTTCTTGGAATCGCTGGGTGCGTGGAGCAGAATTGGGAAGAAATGGGCAGACCGATTTCTACCTCATCCCAACCATTAAAGAACTAGCATCTAATTTTCCCATTTTGGCAATTTGTGCTTGCTTAGGCCAAATCTGGATGTGGACTAATGTGACTTGCTGCATGTCCCCGTTTCCTTTTTGAGGCGCAAGCTTTGAGGCACCCACCCCCGGTTCCTAATGAGGGATCCGACCCCGCCGCTCTCCGCGTCCCCGAGGTTCTTGTGCAACGAAAAATCACCCACCCTGGCTCTCATTTTGACCTAGTTTGTTGGGGTTTTTTTTTAAAGAAAGTGAGCTTTGTGTGATACCCACAGAAATGCTGAGCCTTTTGCATCTATTTTGGTCTCTGTAATATCAGGTTTTACAGCAGGAGAGAAACCTCAGAGATAATTAACTACTAAAACACTTACTAAAAAGAAGTTGGTTAAAGGAAAGGGCTGTCCTAAAGCAAAGCAGGCAGAACTTGGGCATCAAAACCTGGTTGGCAGCAGCATCTGGCCAGGAAACCAGCAGCTGGAGAAATCCGGGTATCAGGCAGCATCATAGAACGTAGTTCATGTGCAGTGGGATTTGTTAATAGTGGGGCTTACGGAAAAGCTTGTTATAGACTCAATTCTATAGAAAGAGCAAGTGATGGAGGAAGAAGAATGGACTAAAGAGTTGGGTAGAAACATCTCAGCAAATGACCAAGCAGCGAGTGAGTGAGAGGTACTGCCTGATACAAGTCCATTTCTTGCTAAAAGAGGTAATTCTGCCCAAAAATGAAGTGAACTTGGTGTGCCTCTGTCTGAAAAAGGGGAATAAGAGCCAAATGCCAGAAGATTATACTGGTTTCTCTGGGGAGGAAAGCGATGAAATACTGGCCAAAGCGAGATGGCTCAGGAGAGCGGATGTAGGCACAGAGATGTCCGGCATGTGACACCACAGCATGGCCTGGGAGAGGGAGAGATGGGTAACCTTGAGCAGTTATATGCAAAAAAAATCTTAAGAAGCAGAACAAGAAGGTGCTGTGAAACATGTATAGTAAAGAAAGGGTTTGAGTGATTCAGAAAGCTGCAGATCAGCAAGGCACCCCTTCACCTGTGGGTACTAAACCAGTAATTGGAAAAGCCAGGTCTGGGGGCAAGAAGTTTTGATTGAGGAAAGAACAGTCTGCACTGAGCCATAAAAAAAAATATAAATCTGTGATTAAAATCACTCAAGCGATTTCAGCCGATTCCTCCTGGGCTGAGCACGGCAGAGAGGAATAAGCTTGGCACCAGAGCTGTGCTCCTGCCCTGCTCCCACCAGCTGGGATTTTGATTCAAGGCCCCACTTCATTTCCAAACCCCCTTTCCCGGTAGTCCTTTGCCAGCTGCCGGCAGTGTGGCTGGTCCCCCTGTTCTGCCCCATGCCTGCACACATCCCCTTCTGCACAGAAAATGGGAAAACTCGGATGTGTCGCGCTACCTGACGGGATCTTCTGAGCATCTGGAATGGTATGAGAAAAGGAGGGACCTTATGTGGTAGAAATATTAGTAGGTAAAGAAGAAAATAAGACTAAAGAGGAATAAAATAAGAACAAAGAATATCAAGGGAAAGGAGCCTGGCTCCTTGTTATTAATCTACAAGTTGGAGAATATAAAGTAGCACATGAAGGTGGGTTTGTGGATTTGCTCCTGATGCCAAACTTCTGTGAGATGAGCTCTAGGGAGCTCCTCTTCATTAAGGAGAAGGATGAATATAAAAGCTAGAAAAGAAAGAAAAAGTCATGTGTGAACAAATGACTTACATGGCAGAGTAATTAGATAAGACGTTCACAATATATTTATTGCAGAGATTTAGTTACTTAATTGCTCAGCAGATAAAGTGTGTGTATTTCCATACACACATGCAAGTTATGGCTGTTTCTGCATGAAGATGCTGTATATCTCTAAAATGGCTGATAAGGGTTTAAGATGACTGTCATGAGTTTAAAATGCCTTTGAACTAAATAGCTTTGCCATTTAACTCAGCATTTCACTAACAAATATTAGTTATTAAAAACCTTAGAGGGCAGAACAAACTGGTTTTGCAGAATCTGAAGACAATTCAGGTGTTGAAGTGTAAAACAGGAATGGTAAATACATTTTATTTTATTTTTTCCTTTAAATCTTTTTCTTCCTAAGGCCAGTCCATCCAAGAAAGCTGTGGCTGTGTGGCCCAAGGCCATGGAGTTACCGGGGCTTCATGAACAAGTTTGCATCCCTCATGCTGCAGAACGTGGTTGTGTCCTATTCGCAGCCAGTTTCCAGCTGGGAAGCGTGTTAGTTTAAATCATCGTGAGGACAAGGTTGGCTTTAAGTAAGTCATTTTATCTTTCTTTACAATGCTTTGAAGGAGGAAATTTTGCTTCTTATGTAACTCTTGAGAGCTGTTATTTCCAGCAGCCCAACCTGCGAGCGCACAGTGAAGGACACGGTTTACAAGGTGTAGCTGGTGCAGAGCCATAAACACGCCGGCTGTCTTTATTGAGCAGACTGGGGTTTCCAAAGGAACTGAGGAAATTAGTCACCCGCCTTTCCACATAAATAAATGAACAGCATGCCTTGCAAAGATAATTTTCTTTCCTACAGCTAAATAAATCTTGGGCAAGGGGGAGGTATTGCCATCGCGTGCTCCGACCCCGCACGAAAGGGTGAACATTCTGCAGAAGGTTTACTACGTTTTTGCTCTGGAGGAGAGACGTGTCCCGTGTTCCCCGTATGCTTCGAACTGTGAATCTCCGGGGGGCTCCTCGTGCTCTGCTTGAGGCATCCCGCTTTCCTCCCGCTCCCCGAGCCGAGCCAATGGAATAAACTCATTTAGCAATATCTGGGTAAGTAAATCAGGGCTGGCACTGAACAGCATGCGGTTTGTCACCTCCTTTCTACTTCTTCCTGAAGAAAGATAAGATTCTCACCTTCACGATTAAAATCTAAAGCTGGATGATCACATGAACGAGTTCAGGTCCTACAGCAATAAAATAAACGTCTGCTGTTATAAGAGAAGCCAGTTGGTGACCTTTCCCACCCAGCTTCCCTGGTGATTCACAGGTTTTATTTTTTGCTAAGTACAAAAGCATTTTCCCTGGCAAATGCTCCTTTACTGAAGGTGAAAATGAATAAAATAAGCCCACAAAACACTGAGACGAGGGTTAGGGCTTTTCACAGTTATCACTATTTATAACCTGAAGCAGCTGAAGTGTGGTGAACTCTATGGAGAAACGCATGCGCTTCCCCATGCCAGGCTGAGCTTGGTGCTCCGGAGTTAATTTCCCCGTGTTAACAGTTGTTTGGCATACTGTATGTTCGGCAGGGAACTTCTCAGTAGCCTGATACACCAATGTGATCCCTTTAAATGATAGGTCTGCTACTGAGGGCATTTGGCATTTGACTCTTAAAAAATTCATGAAGAATTGATATACCTAATTTTTCATTGGAAACTCTGCAATCCGTAAGCAAAGTCTGAATATTCATACAGGAGTAATATCTTTTCAGCATTCATTAATCTGAGTCAGTAATGAACTACAGGTAAAATTGAGTGATAATTTGGAGCAAACAATTTGTTTATTTTTCTCATCTTCCCTTTTATTAAATATCCATGAACACTTTTCAATTGACCTTCCTCAATTTTTCATTTAATATTCAAAGAGGTTTTGGTAAATGGTTTGCAGGGCCGTTGCGTGTTCGGTGTCGGATCACAGAGTGGCAGCACCTTTCCCCAACCTGCGCGGTTGTTCCCCAGCCTGTAATTATACAATTGATTGTTTCTGCCCAAGTACACTATCTTGTATTGTCTCTCCTGAATAACATGCTTTTTATAAAGATTATTTCAGCAATTTGTCAAGACCTTTTTGAATCTTAATGCTGTCCTCTCAGGTGCTTGCTGTCCTTCCCTGCGCGGTGTTATCAGCAAATGGAACAAGCATATTCCTTCTTCCGTCCTCCAAGTCATTAATGAAAAAATGAATAATGCTGAGTTCAAGGCAGGTCTCTGAAACTGTGCTTCATTCATCCTTTCATTTTGAATGGAAGTGTTTTCTGGAGATGAATGCTCTTCTAGCAGGCTTTGTAGCCTGTGTACATATCTCCACGTGCCATGTTAATAGCTGAGGCTAAAGTCAGGCTGTGCCTCTTTAATGTCCTGTAGAAGGAAATGCAATTGGCATGGTGCAATTCAACCGACGCTGTGTGCTGCTGCTCCTGCCTTCAGTATCTTGCTGCTTTTACAGAAAGATTGAGTATTTTTCTGTGAATGAACAGTTTGTGAGCTGGTATGTAAAGCAATATCTTCTCCTCCTTCTTAAAGACATGGTTTCTTTTTCCCCGTCTTTCCTTCTTCGGTTTTCCCCGATAATAGTTAAGATTCTGATATTGCTTCAGACAGTTCCTTAAGTGTACGAAGATAAAGCTCATCAGCATAACCAATTTGAAAACATCTAAATTAGCTCGGCACTCTCACCATTCCCTTTTTATGAGATTACAATCTTCCCTCTTTGTTACAGTATTATTGTGCCGACCATCTGCTCTCAGTTGGCCTTTTTCATGAAGATTGAAGCAAAGAAAGCTCATTAAACACTCAGCTTACTTGGTTAATGGCTTTCCCACTCCTTTTTTGGTCTTCCTTTATTACTAATGTACTTACAGACTGATATCTTGTTAATTGCCCCACACTTTGTACCCTGACCTCTCCGACTTCGTCGCTGTACTTCTCTGCCTGATGAAACGCTTGCTGAATTTTTTTAAACGCTAGAGCACAGACTGTGCGATGACATTCCTGCGCATTAAATCCAGGGAGAACATATAAGCATTTCTCACCTCCCAATGGTATTTGTGGGTCAGGCGTCTTGTATGAAAGGCAAGGCAGTGGTAGGCCCTTGACTAACACCAGTCTGAGCCCATGGCCAGGCAGAATCGATAGGCAGGAGAAGGAAAAAGCCATAAGGGAAATTGTTGAGATTATGAAATTTTTTTTCAATCTAATAATAAGCCATTTATTCAAATTGCGTTAACTTCTTTTTCCAAGTTCTCCTCTCCTGACTTGCTCTATTCTTAGTGCATCGCCTAGATTATTTCTCGGGTCTTTAGAGTTCTCTGTGGATTTCCCTTTATTGGTCCCCAGTTTACAAGTAATAGTTCTTCGTCCTTGATCCTTTTAAAATAGCTACTGCAGCAAGTTTCACCTTTGTAAGTATGTGACCTCGAAGGCAGAAGAAAAATTCTTCTCAATTACATTGGACAGCTTGTGAACAGATTTCCAAATTATTCCAGCCGTATGTAAACACACTAGGGTTTGGGAAAAAAAAAAAAAAAAGTAGTTCTAGTTACAGAGATGTAGATCAATAGAGACTTCTGTTTTGAATTCACTCATGGTATAGCAATTTAGATAATAAGATGGGGAATATAATAATGTAACACTTCACTGTTGCAACTTTATTTTTTACTCTCACACTTGTGGCTCGGGAGATAAAGAGAACCACAATTTGCAAAGCTAAATAAAACAAAAGCGCAGAGGAACCTGGCTGGGCGTGCTGACCTTCCTGTCAGTTTTCAAGCAACTCGAAACTGAATCTTACTTAAAACTGGCCATTACCATTGTTTTCTCATGCAAAGCCATTAACCTGTAACTTATTGAAGGAAGCAAACTGTTCTTTGCTGGTAAAAAAAAATCCCAGCCTTCCTCATTTTCTCCTAAAGAACCTGAAATTGGATGAGCTTTATCAGCTCCTAGTATTTCTAACCTGCATAAGATACTGGATGAAAATAAAAATGCACGCTCTTGGTTATATAACGCAAAAGGACTGAAATTCAGCACAAATTTCTAACCTATCTAAACTCTTGGAAACTGAAGAGCAGGTGCCCTTGCTGCAGGATACTGCCTTTTTGGGGGGATACCCTAAGCCTGACCCTTGGGTACTGGCTGCCTGGAAACAGCTCTGGGTGGCACTGAGCAAGCGCAGTGCTGCAGGAAACATCATCGTTTGCTTTCTGTGTCAGACTGGAGAAACCAATTTCTTGCAGAAAGCCAAGCTGGAGAACATTTAACAGGGTGATCTACCAGGCAAATATCCCCCCCAGTTTCCCCACAGTCTGCACTGGTGAGCAGAACAGAAAGACAATAACATTGTTAGTACTTCTACTAAATTAAATGAAAATAACCGCTGCTTGTTAGCATTTCCCTTGTACTAGGCGGTTCCTACTGATACATACGTTGCATGTTGGTGAATGCATGTGCCAGGCTGCAGGAAGACCAAGTCCAGGATGACCAGCGCTCACCTGAATGCTCCTGGCTGGCGGTCCTTGCAGCAGCTCCATCACGTTACGCCTCCTCGTTGTTCTCCAGGTAGCCTAGTTTCAAGGGAGAACAGTCCCATCTTCCAATCCCAACTGTGCAAAGAAGGATGGCCAAAATAGGAGGAATAGGAGACTGAAGGTACAATTTTAAACTACGGCTTTCACAAGTCTTTACCTATAGCTATGCAGATCTCCAGCCAATTGTACTTTTTTTTCTGGCTCTTTCTTTGTAGCTCTTTGGTTGAAAAGAAGGAATAAAAAGTTTGGTCTGAAATCTCTAATTCTGAGCCCGTCACGCACAGGCAGATTGTTACTAGTTGATCACTGTTTGAGATGGCTGGATTTTCCAGACTTACTTGTTTCAAACTTAGAAGTTTTTGTAATAACTGCAGCCGGTGGACTGCAAACTTCTGCAGAAAGTGAGCAGCCTTTAGGAGGCTGAAAGGAGGAAGGATGCACACAGAAATCGGGTCGTACTTTTTTGAGCTGGTCCATTTTTTGACAAAAGGATTGAAACATCAAGCCAATTAAAATGCCAAGGAACTTTCAAAACATAGTCTTAACAGAGAAAATCTGCCTTTAAAAGTAAACGGTGTAAGCAAATAACAAAATCTTGATAGCTGACGAGCTAAAAGTGGTTTACAAATAAGGGGTTTTTTCCTTCTTACCCATTGCTTCAAGCAGTCACTCAAAAAAATTTAACTTCCAGTTCAGTGAGTAAAGAGTTTAACGTCTGTCTGTGGTGGAACGACCAGCTCTGCGATGCACACATGCATGCTTCAATACGTCGTGGTATTTTCTGATATATAAACTGAAGAGTAAAAAGACAGAGGATGGTCTAAAGGTCAGTATAATAAAATAGCAGAATCTACTGATTCCCCTCGGAGTTTGTGATCCAAGGAAGATCTCTTGTTTCAATTGATAAGATTTCCAAAGAGCCGTATTAAACTTTTAGGGAAGAGAAAACCATTCCAGGGGGTACGGCTGGTGTGATTGATTGACTGCTTGCTTGAATCTGCGGAGAAATAATTAACCCATGACTGTATTGTTTTTTGAAAGAACCCTTTTTGGGGTCAGGAGGAAAAATTAGTTTTCCTCCTCCCTATAGTCTTTCACTGGAGATGTTTAAAGGCGATGCAGAGCTTTCTGTCTCCATCCCAGAAGCCCTTGAAAACGCAGAGGTGGGTGCCCCGTTGCGCAGACTGTGATGAGACACGTCTTGTGCCGGACAAATGTTATGGTACCCTGACAGCAGGAATGCTTCGATTTTGTTGTTTGCCCTTCTCGCCCTAGAAAAATAAAGACCCTTGAGCTTTTTTAGTTACTGAATTGAAAACTGTTAAGTTGTGCTGAGCCGTTGCTTGAAGTAGTGGAAAAAATGGTTGAAAAAGTAGTTTGCCCCGTAATCACCGCAGCTGGAACCACTTGTTCTCTGCCACTCTCAACGGCCATCAGCTATCAAGAAATTTTTTTTCTCCTGAAGGTCAATAAAAAAACTTCACCTTTTTTGATTTTTAGTTTTATATGATGTTGGAAAAAGCTAAATCACGTTTTAGCTGCAAAAATCTTATTTAAAATCTCTTGACAGGTACTTAAAGCTTCCTTATACACCATTGCTACCGGGCCTGGCTTTTGTCATATTTACACTGGTGGAGTGCCTCTGTTTAAAGGCATGTTCTTCAGGTTCAGGTGCTACAAGTAAAATGAGAATGAGGTTTGTTTTCTTGTTTCCCTTACTGCCAATGTTTTTACGGAGCTGTTGAACTACACTTGCCGAGTTTTACCTTGACGCTTTAATTTGAAGGCAATCTAATGTGTTCTGACTGAAAATTTTAAAGTGGAAGTCCCAGTGCACAGCAGAAACAAGGCATAGATTTCATTGTTCTTGACCCATTCTCAGGTGGTTGTTTTTTTTTTTTAATCTGCCACTTTAGAAACCATGTGCTGTTTCACTCCAGGTATTTTAACAGCTCATTTTAGCCTTGCTGACATTGCTGTGTCACGGTTCATGTCTTTTCTGACATGAAGCTATCAAGTTCTTCCATTTACTCTTCCATTTTACCCCTGCTTACAAATGAGGTTTAGAGAAGCTAAAACCTTTCCGCATCTAAGGTCTCTTTTATTTGGGTAGTGTTGCCCTTCCCATTTTATAATTGCTGATGTATGGTTATAGTCAGAAGACCGTACATCCCTGTAAAATACTTTGAAGAATTACTATTTTAAATAAATTTTAGAAAGTAAATGCATCAATGTGGCTTTCATAGAATATGAATTTCCGTAAAATTAAAATGTTTCAAAATATCCTGGTGTTTCTGTTTTCTCCCAGTACCCTTTGTTAGCTTGTCTTAAAAGTTAGACCAGAATTTTCCCTGTCTGTGATTTTTTTGGTGCTCATCATGTTTCCAACATGTCACCTGCCCTTTCCTCCCTCTGCTTAAACCAGCCAGGTCTGAGCATGAAGGAAACTGGGTACCCAAAGACGAGCCCACCAGCTCTGCCGGTGTGTCCTCCAGGCAGCACAGAGAAACTGGAGGTGTCACTGTCTGCATTAATATCTCTTCATCCTTGCGTGCAGTCATCTGGTGCTTTTCACAAAATTCACATGTATTTCATTTTAAAATGTGTCAGGAGCATGTTTTTCTGTCTTTTCACCAATAAATATAGCTGGAAGGATGCGCAGAGGAGAGTTGTGCCCCCTCGCTGACTGATGCACCGTGACACGGGGTGTGGAGGAAATTCAACACCTTGTCACTTCAGCAGTTGACAACGTGAGTCACCACGCAGAGGTCCCAACTGCTGGCGTCGACGCGGATCCCCGCTCCTCTCTGCCGGCGCAGGGTGTTAGTCAGGCATCCCAACCTACGGCGGCAACCAGGGATACTGGCTGGGGGAATAGCTGGCAGAATTTAGCAGGATGCTCTGCATCAGTAAACATCATCTTTATTTTCTGAATGTCTGTGCGAGGTGGTTGGATGCAATGACTCACACAGAATAAAACTGCGGTTCTGAATGGTCGCCCGAGCTGTACGTTTTCATTAAGGCTCAGCAGAGCTGCGCTGGGTCTCGGCCCGGGCCAAACGGGCCACCAGCCTTGGGGGGTGCAGAGGAGCTCAGCTGTGGAGGTGAGTGCCCAACCCTGGCTCGTTTTCTTTTCCTCGCAGAGCCTCACACTGTTATTGTCTTTGTGGTACTCCTGGAAACTACTTCTTTTGTATTTTTGAGCTCTAGAGAAGTGCTTTATGACACGAGTAGCAAATTTGCACCTTGCGTGGCTCTGAACACTTCAGTTTCCTTCGCCGTTGTCATGAACTGAGGACACAGTGGATCCAAGTACACAAAGCAGTTTGAGGTAATTTTGTAGGAAAGATGTTGTAGAAGTGTACAGTATCTCATTGTTCGGCAGTTAGTGCCAAAGCACCTATTCTTCGGATGCGTTGGGCAGCAGTCGGGTCACAGCCCGGCTCTTCCCTTGCTGGCACCAGGGCAAGCACATCCTGCTGGATGGAAGCCGCGCCGGGATGAAGGGGGTTTAATTTCTGGTGATGTGCAGTTACACATGGCAGCCCCTGAGGCTGGGGCATAATTTCCGAAGCCGGATCCAGCCACGCTGACAGTCGGTTTGTACCTGATGGGCCACTTAACATAAAGAAGGAGCAAACCATATGAAATATCTCCAGGGGAAATAAAAGGCAATGCCCAACTGCTTAGGCATTGATACTATTTATTTCTTTTATATCTATAAACCAGACTTCTGGTAAGTCAGACTCTGAAGGAAGCAGATCTAGTATTTAGAGCTAAAAGAGGCCAAGGTCCCCATTTCATATTTGGAAATGAAAGACAACTTTTATTTATTCTTTATCTTTGAGTTTTAAGCCTGTTTTCACACCAAAAAAGTGGTGGAGAAGAATAAGAGATAAAAATGTGTTTGAAATACAGGCTATTTTTGAAGCTCTTACAATATTTTAAAGCTTTTCCCTACAGCTATTTATTCCATGCACTTAACGTCTGTTTTATGCTTTGATGTATTTTGCAATTATTTTTCATCCTTAATTTGATTTTCTTTTAATAACATTGTTCAAAACAATGGTGAGTGACAAAGGCAACTAGCACGCATCAGATAATCCCTATCTGACCAAGATGAGTTGTTTTAATTACGTACGTGTACGTATTGTACCAAGATCTACTTAAAGGTTTTATGATTTCAGGAGGCAATACTATGGGAAAATAACTTTTCAAAGGGTTCAATACATTAGTTCAAATAGTCTTGCTTTTACACAGCAATGTATGGGCTTCCACTCACAAGGCAACAGTTTGCCATT
The DNA here is from genome assembly GCA_013396915.1 of Stercorarius parasiticus. NCBI lineage: Eukaryota > Metazoa > Chordata > Aves > Charadriiformes > Stercorariidae > Stercorarius > Stercorarius parasiticus. The sequence goes on along the minus strand of VWZL01002320.1, from coordinate 326,332 downwards.
CAATTAATGGGTGCAATATCAAGCCACTGCGTGGGAAGGAACTTGGAACACTGGATCCTTAGCAAGGATGCTGTTGTAGGGATCCTTAGCAAGGATGATGTCATGGGGGTATTTCCCTTAAAAATCCCAACGAGGAGGTGAGATTTCTTGGTCCGACTGAAATCACCAGAAGTGCTGTGCAAGGGAGAGCTCACCCCCCATTTCCATGCCAGGCTTCAAATTGTACAAAGAGGAACACTATCTTGTTAAAGTAAAAATCATTTTGTTATATTATACGCATTGTCTCTTTTCCCGTTTCTTCTTTTTTTTTTTTTTCCCCAGTTAGGCAAATAGTCTGTTTTCTGGCAGTATTTGATTATCTTGTTTGTCTACAGCTAGCGTTGATTTCACTGCTGGTAAGGTTTGCCTGAGAATTAGATATTACTTAGATATACAAGCTCTACTCTAACCAGGCAGTTCTGCCTCTGACAAAAGAATGGGAACGCAATGGAGTTTTTCAGTGTTCTCTATTATAACTCTATTATATATTACTTATATGGTACCTAGCTGTGGGTAATACATTTCTTTTATTCCCTGGCAATTCTGAATTGCCTGGGGGAAAAAAACAAAGCTTTCTTTAAAACAAAAATGATTAAAAAAAAATTCACTTCATCCCAGAACCAACAAAGTATTCAATTTGACCCCACATCAGATATTTCATTTTAGTTGCTAAGTAATTTACTGTTTTTTAACATAGAATAACATTCAAAATGAAATATTTGACACAAAGTATTTTGATGAGAAAGAAACGTCACTTAAGCACTAAAAAATTATGACAACTCGCTGAAATTGATGGATAGTTGTGAAGCATTTATATCAGCCTGAATTCATGTTTTTTCAAAGGGAAAAGTTTTTTTAACAAACTTTTCTCCAGCTCAAGGTCATCCCCTGCCACATATGTATGCCATGTTTTACATTCAGTCAGGCTTGTACAGGTTTATGTTCTTAAGAGAAAAAATTTATCCTCGTTGCCTGTACTCTCTAAAATGTAGTAAATAGTAACCCCTCGGAGCAGAGCCGCTGGGTGCAGCCCCCGGAGGTGCCAGATATGATTTCCACCGACGGCAGCGCAGTAGATACAACCTGCTACTGCTGTATCCAAGGAGGACTTGGAGATAATTAACCATCAGCTATATTACCAGTGTTATCCGGAGATAATTAAGAATCAGCTGCATTATCTGTGTTGTCTGTATGGTAACTGCGATGATAACCACCAGAAGTACATGTATTGTGTTTGCATGTGGTGAGAACAAACTATATATTATCTCTATTTTTTTCCCCCCAAAGCCACAGTATTTTCATTTGTCGTCAAAACATTCTTATTTTTCCTTTTTTTTTTTTTGTATTTTTAATTTTATTTTTTTTATTTTATGATAGGCTGTCTGGCTTCCTCTCCATGTAGGTTTGAACCTTATTTTCTCACTTTTCACCTGAGCCTTCTCCCCATCACGGTGCAAATGAACGCCTTTGTGTGACTTCATCTATCACAAGAGCTCTGTTGTTGTCTCTCAGCTGCCCAAAATTAAAATAATCAATTTTTTGTTGGCTTTGGATCTTCATACAACATGTTAGCAAGGACTGCTGTGGGGATGGGACGTCCAGCCTTGTCAACGTGATGTTTCAAAAGAGCCATCAGTGAAACTGGATCAACTTTTGCTCTTCTCTAGTAGTTGGGAGCTGGGACGTGGTGGGAGCTGGAAGGAGAGAAGACTGAGGATGGAGACTTTGTCTGCGCCAAGCTGTGCCAGCCTCCAAGCATGTTTTGCCCTGGGATCTTCAGGCTGGAAGACGAGTTCTCCACGCCCCCATAGGCAAGTATCCTCCAGGGACAACGTGCCCCCGCACAGCCCTGTTACCCCTGTCCTGCTGCCCAGGAGCATACCTGATGACAAGCAAAACAGAGAATACACTGCTTATCTGGTTAGTTCAATGAGATAATTATCTCCTATATAAGCATTGTTATGCTGCTATTTGTTGCTACATATTTTAGACTAGATGATGACCTTTAAAAGGAATTAATATTCTTATTTTTCAGTACATAAGTATTTCAATCCTTTTTTCACTTTTCCTTTTAGGACCATTTTTATTATTCAAAGCCCACCTCCGTGTGCCTTGATATGAAACTCTCATTTGATTTCATTTTCTATCTGCAATATAAATCTTTGATCTTTATTTTAGCTTTGTCTGTAATGTAACCACTTAGGAAAATGCTAAAGATGTCTCCGATTTTCTGTCGTTAAAACTAGGATCAGGTTTTTCATAGAATTCAGCGTGAGGTAATGCTCCTCCAGTTCTCACATTTTAAGAATAGAAGTCAACAAAATGCCAGTACAGATTTATTTTTTTTTGGTGCTGTAAATTGCATTTTGATGATTCTCCACTACGGAAAGAGCGCTCCTTCAGCAGTGCCAGGAAGCCTCCCTTGTTGCTTCTAGCAAGGATTGTCATGGTGATACATTCTGTTGACCACGTTTTGAAACGCAGATTGTTTCTAATTTGGTTTCCTTAATTTACTCTGGGCACTGTAATATCTCGGTTTCTTTCGCTCGCTCTCCATTTTTTTTGAGATTTTTATCATGAAAAACTATATATATATACACATATCTACATATATAAGGATCTGCCCTCTCCCCTGCCCATATGCAAAACGTGCTGGCTGGTATTTTCTTGATGGCTTGTCCCTGCATAGGTTTGTGCTGTGGCTGCAGCCCCTGAATCATGCCGTTCTTGGCATCACCAGTTGGGTAGCGCCAGTGCTGCCCTCTCCCAGTGCCGGCACCCAAAGGGCATCTCCCCCTCCGCTCCCAGACCGCGGCATCGCAGAGGACCCCAGGGTGCTCTTCTTGCGGAGGGTGCTATTCTGCCATCTCTATAAAAGATGTACTTCAGAGATTGAATGGCTCTCTGCAGATGCAGAAGAAGAATGGGAAAACCCAACAGGGCATCAAGTGCGGGGCTCGTTACCGACACGCCGGCGCAGCCTTTCCATGGCTAATTGTGCCTCTCCGGGAGAGGCCAGGCAGCGGGCTGGAGAGCACTGGATCCTCAGAAAGGCTGGCAAGCTTTTAACTGAGCTAACAGGCTCCACAAAGAAATTAAATTTGGCAGTGAAAGTGCAGTACTTAGGTTAGTCTCAAGTAGTCTTGAGATATAAAAACGTTTCTGTGGGAGTTCTTGGCTGAGTGTAAAGGCTGAGCGAAGAGTCCAGCAGCTTGCAGCGTGGAGTGGTGCTGCTTTATTTGTGTCGTGGTTGTGTTGATGTTTTTAAGAGGAAGGGTTACGTCTAAGCATTTATTGTGCTTTCCTGCAAGGAGCAGAGGCAGGTTTTCCTCTGATACTCGTCCATTTTGAGCTGGTAAGGCAGCCTGGGAGCTCCTGCCATTCCCGCATGAGGTGGGAACAGTCTCGTAAATGCAAAGCAAAACTGGGGAAACTGGGTGCACTGAGAATAAAACAAGCACAACTTCTGTTGATGTTTCTGCGTTCCTCCAGACACCCTAAGCTGCCACAAGCCCCACTCAGCCCCACACCTCCTGTCCTGATGGCCGGGACTGATGGGGCAGGGGCTTTCCCGGGCACCGTGTCCGCCGGCACAATGCTCTCCTCCTGGCCAGGTACCCGCAGTTCCCTTCCCAGGACACACTCCAGAGGTTCAACCTAGCTGCTGAACCTACTTCTGTTCAGAGGTCTTGTTCTTTGGACTGCTGCTGGGGGTCCATCACTCTTTACTGAAAAGGTTTTATTTTTTAGAAGTAATTAAGTAGGTTTTGGGTCAAAGAGTGAGAAGGAGAGTTTCTGTAGGGCCTGGCATGTAAAGGCTTCTGGCTTGAAGACCTCTGTCTGAACCTGTGCATGCATGGCTCTCTGACTAATCTAGCTAACTAATGCACAGTGCAACGACCTTGGGGGATAAGTGGAGATGTTTGTCCCCTGGGCACTTCACAATTGTCCCCTGGGCACTTTGCAGCTGTGGAAGTGGGAGATCTGGGTGTAAAATGCTGCAGCAAAACAGGCAGAGGAGGAGAAATCCTGTGAATCCAAGACTCTCCCACCTCCGGACAGTCCTCAACTCCAAAATATGATTTTTTTTTTTTTTTTTAAAGGATAGGTAAATTAGGTCATCCAGACCTGAGGAAAGAGCTCACAGGTGTGACCATGGAGGGTGGAGGGGTGGGGTGAGACTCGGGTACCCAGCCATGAGGGCACAGCCCTGGGGATGGTGAACAGGAACACAAGCCCCCAGAAGCCAGGCGCAATTTGGGCTCCGATCTGCTTTTCAACATCCGAGACTCGACACTGATGGGGGGACATGCGGTCTCCCGCCACAGACAGAAGCAGTAAAACACCTTTGGCAGCATTTGTGGATATTGCTCAGAAAAATAGCTTTATTTCTGGAGAGAGATTGTTCTTTTTCTCTTCCTAACCTCCAAAGGCGAAGCTGTCTAGTGTGAGTTTTTCGAATAATAAACCCAAGTATATTTTGCATACGTTTTCTTCGGTTGTGCAAAAAATACAAATTGAAGTTAAGGAATGCTCTTTCTTTTGGCACAGCTTCACATAGGCCATTCCAAAGGAAAGAAAATCTTCCAAGATGAAGAGGAAGGTGATGAAAACCTCCAGGTCCTTCTTCCCATGGGGCACAGGCAGTGGTGTCTTTGCTCAGAGATCTGCAGAAGACAAACCCCAGAAGAGTCGGAAAGGCTGAGCTCCTCCTGCACGCCAGCCGCACTACAGGTAACTGCCACGCTTTGATTTAAACATAAACATTTTCTATATTTAAAGAGAAATCAAAGATTATGTGGGGGCAGTAAGGCTTGAAAGACATCTCAGTAGAAACTCAGCTCTGAACTGCTGTCCCGAGGGTGAGGAACAAGTACAGGACACAAGGAGCGAGGCTCCAGGAGATGGAGAGAAACACATTTGATTTATAAATGTTGATTTATAAGAGGTGGCAATTTTATATAGTTTATGCAAATTTCACCAAGTTTTTAAAAGAAAAAAAAAAGTTACACAAAGGACACTTTGGCACCAGCTTGAAAGGAATGTAAATGAATATATCCTTAATGCGCAGCCTTGCTTGCCAGCAAAGACAAGTCTGAAGGAGCTGTATTTCCCACTGAACTCCTAGCGTGATGGCAGCGCTGACACAAAGTCTTGTAATTTTATGCTATTGCGGGGAACAAAGTGGTCTAGTTGGGGATCTAATGGTTCTGTGGCTACATTTTCTATTTTTTTACATCCCAGCGAATGCCGTGCCTTTATGTAAGACTACATAAAACGTACAGGAGAAAAACAAATTATGCAAAACGACCCCAGAGATGTCAGCATCCATGTTAAGAGCGTAAGCACTTTGAAATAAGTCAATGCAGAGTTAGCACGAAGCGATGCCAATATTCTCCATCGGATAATGAAGTAACTGCCTGTGCTTGTGCAGAAAAGATGGAACTCCAGCTTGCTTGTGCCTGGACAGAGGAGGTGGGACTGGGCACCTCGCTGCCATGGTAACAGGGCAAAGCATGAGGGGTGTAAATATCTGAACATCCCAGTCCTCACTTTCTTCTGGGCTGTGCTGCTTACAACTTTGTAATGACCTCAGTCGAAAACTAGGCTGGATGCCAGCGTTTCTCATCACAAAAAGGACATTCCTCTGGCAGCTAACATTTGTAAAGCGAGTTAATGGTAGAGCTTTGTTCATTAAAGAGGAGAGGTAAAAAACACACATACAGGATTGCCTCTAATTTATGATCAGCCACAATCTTCTATTACCTTTCGTCGTCACCATCAAATATTTAAAAACACCCTTAAATCAGATGTTGTTAACGGCGGGTAATTATATCACGGGATCCCTGCCCGGGGTCGTTCCACAGCTGTGCCCAGCTGTGCCCCCCACCGCCCCTCACCCTCCCCCGGCGTCACCTTTGGAAACAGGGCTGCAGAGAGCAGGTGAGTGGAGGCAGAGCGCAGGCTGGGGTAGGGTGCTGAGGGGGGCGTCACTGACACTTCTCGCGGGGACAAATCCTGGCAGCAGCAGGCGAAAACTTGCGTCATTGCAGCCCTGACGCCGCACTGGCAGCCAGTGCCCCTCTGATCTCACCGGTGTGGGGCTGGGGGGATCTCAGACAATGAAAAATTAAATGAAAACTAAATTCCTTCAAGTGTTGCGTTTTGAACTTGTTGCTCTCTTCTCTGTACTTTGCTGCTGTCAGCTGCTAACTGAATATGAGGTACTCATTTAAAAACTTACTTATGAACGTTTTTTGTGATGAAAACAATTCTGAATTAAAATTCTTTATATACGGCATGCATTTGGACAATTTGTGGACATGAAAACATTTTTAGCAGCAATGACTTTTAAAATGAAAATAATATTGAAATAATTGAATAGTTGAATAATGGTCATTATTATGTACACCTTGTTTTTCCTCTGATCCCATATCTTGTCCTTCTTCGAGAGAAGGTTTTACATATATTCTTTTTTTTTACTTTTTTGACGAAATGTAAGTATTTTGCTGAAGAAAGAACCTTAAATACGTACCACTGGTGAATTGTGAGAGCTTTGTGGCTAAATGTAACCAGTCACGTCAACAAAAATCCTGCCATGGTTTTAGCTATACTTTTCATTCAGTGTGAGAGTATGTTTAGATTTTGTGTTAGACCCTGGAAAAAATGGTTTTATAGTGAGTCTCAGCACATACAGCAAGTCATTTGGAATTGATCCTCCAGAGGTTTAATCCTCCACTCTGGCACACCATCAAGGCCAGGGAAATCTTGGCCTCCTTTTAGCCTGTTTTCACACCTCCTTCAAATTAGAGTTGAAGGAAGCAATCTGAGCAGAACCAGATTGCCTTGAAAGGAATTGGGTTTTCTTGTCTCCAAATTCTCCAAAACCTATTTTTAAAGTTTTTTTTTTTAAATTTAGTTTGAACCCATTTGCTAGAAAGAAGAGATGCTTTAGGTGTCTATTGCAGACACTGAAGAAGGAAGATTTTTATGTATTCAGATTTTACATCTATATTGTATTTCATTTGAATAACCACTCACCGCCGTTCTCTGCAGTGCCCTGGAAAACGTGCACTGCCTTCTGCTTGGTCCTTGTTTCATGGTTTGGATTATCATGTCTGTATTCACACTGTGAAGGAAAAAATTGATGGAAAAACCTGGATATCTTAATTGCTTAAAGAGAATCAATATGAGGCTTATGAGGAGATATTTAGCACTAGTTGTCTCCTATGAGGTTCAGAGATCTTTTTTATTTGATAGATGTTTCCATTACTCAGTAAAAAAAAATCATGTTTGAGACATAACTATGCAGAAGTGTGAAGAACTAATTCGCACTCTGATAAAATAGTTATGTAAATGAGATGGGGAGGGATCATTTATCTGAAAGATTACTTGGGAATAGCATCAATCACCAGCATCAGATAATGAAGCCCTATTCCCGCCTAGGAAAAGCGATCTTCTGGCCCCTAATATTTGAACACAGAGAAGGGGATTTACTAGCTTCCTGTGGGGATTTTAACATCTGCTATAAATAGACGTCACAAATATTATTTTGTGCTTAGATTTGCCATTGTGCAGCATGGGTAAATTATTGGCTTTGCTAGCAAAGCTCACTGTTCTGTAAAGGTCAGAACAACAAAAAAAATCAGAAATTTTGCACTTAATTTAAAATAATATAAATATAAACAATATTTTTAAAATGTACCGCATTGGAATATGCAATAAGTAAATCAGTAACTCTGAGACTTATATAAATTTATACAGATGCATTGAGAAAGTTTAGTATGTTTTGTAAGAAAGTTATTATTTGGAGGACACAAAAATGTGCTCCAGGTCCATGGAAAAGACTTTGTAGGTGAAATTGCTCTCTGTTTTCTGAGACGCCCATGCTGTTTGTCCTGACACCTTTTGTCCTGGATGCGCAGTGCTGCTCCTGAGCCGCTGCACCGTGAGCTCGTCCCGTTCCCTGGTGCTCCCATGGGACCCTGCTGTGGCTTGTCTGCCTGCCGTGGCAGATTTGGAGAGGAGATTCTCTAAATTTTGGAGAGGAAACTGGTGATCTCGAATTAGTACCTGGACTCACCAATTGTGAGGTAGAAGCAGACTCTTTCCTGGACTCTGCAGCATGGAAAGGGATGCCAACAAAAGTGATGACAACAGAAGTGATGCCAACCAGCCAAGAGAAGATTTCCCTGACCAAAGGAGCTCAGATAAGGCAGAATGTCCTCTGTAAGAATGCAGCGAGAACGGGATACAATATAAACACCCATTAAACAATATTTTAATGAGATGCCAGTAGAAACAAAATGTAATTTCCAACATAAAGGTGGTGATAATAAGCCTATAAGAATGATGGTGTATTCATCCTCTCAGTGCACTCAGCACATGCATGGCTGTGACTGAAGACGATCGGGAAACAGGAGAAGAAGAACATAAGTATATTTTGTAAGAAAGTTATTATTTGGAGGACGTAAAAACTAGGAGCTGGGGGAGCAGGTAATCACATAAACGCGCTGCTGTGTTAATCTGATTCAATTTGCAAGCTGGAGAGGACCTCAGCGAAGGTTAAAATATAAAATTACAGCTGAGGAAGAGGGCACTTGTGCACATCAGTTTGAGAAGCAGGTACAGCCTGTCCAGGGGTGGTTTCCTGATCCTTCAGACCTGGAGCTGCATCTTCACAGCCACCAGCTGGTGATGGGTGGGGGACTAGGGAGATGCAATGTGGTGGCCCTCCAGCAAGGCCATGTCACCTTGTTGCGGCTGTGGCTGAAGTTATTTCCCTGCCATGGGGTATCTCAGGAAACTGAAGAGCAAACTACAGAGGAAGAGGGAAGTAGGATTCGAATTGCCAAGGAAATCTGAAAATCTAATTTAAATGGTAAATCTCCTGCAAATGCTGTCCCTTTTTCAGCGTTCCTGGGACACGTTAGCTGCCTTCCTGCGTGTAAGTTCTGATTTTTAGCAAGCGTGCTTTGAAGAGAAAAGTTTGCAATAATGATTGTCTAGGAAGAATGTGCGGACAGAGAAGCTCATTTAGATATATGTTTGTGTGTGTGTATGTATGTGTATATATATATGTGTATACACATATATACACACACAGAGCAATTTGAGACTGAGCCTTGATCCCACGGAGAACTTTTCCATAGTTAAAGTGTGTTACTCTGGGCCATCCTGTGACAGCAAAAGCAATAACGCTGCTGTTGCCCTGTCGGTTACAGTCATTAAGAAATCTGTAAATTTTCAACTTTCTTTTAACTCCAATTGCAGTACAGGCATCAACAACTGCTTAAGAGTGCAAACCCCAGCATTTGTTTAAGCAAAGGAGGCAGGTATATAGATACGGTCTTGTAGCCATTATTTGTGCAGACCCTTAAAAACTATGATGAAGATTGGTAGAAGGCACAGTAAATGAACACAACCCCAGCTCATCTAAGACACTGATGAAATCTCTGGTGTTTAACATGTTTGCACTGTGGTGCAAGATGCCTTTTCCGGGCAAAGTGAGCGTGTCCCTTCAGACTTCCACACCTCACTGAACAAAAATTGGATGGAAAAGTCCTGGACCCTGACCTTCTTTTTGCTTTAGTTCATTCATCTTTTCCCAAAAGACAAGGCAAAACTTGATTCATTTTTCCGTGGCAAGGGCAAAAGTCCTGAGATGCTGGTGAGGACCAGCCCTTTCCCTCCAGGTGGGGAGGGAAGGTGTCCTCCTCTGGCTGTAGGGTCTGTGCTGCCTCCAGCACTGTTAGGAAATACACTCATGTAAGTGAAGTATTTGACTGTCTCACATACATAAACATCAAGGGATGGGCAATAATTCACAATGAAATATGAAAAGACTAGATGGCATGTGCAGTAAAGACACAGCCGATGCATGCGATATCTTATTCAGTAATTCATTAAATATCTGCCCTAGAGCAGCACTACTATATATCCTTCATATAGACTTAAACACAAGATTAGATTAGATTGCATTTTTTTTAAGCAAAGAAAACTGAATTTCATATTATTATAGCAAAATAATTGGTTTAATTAGTTAAACCTTTCCAACTGTATAGAGAAGGAAATTGCATGATTTTTCATTTCATGCCATGTCATGTTGTTTCGGTAGTCTGAGTGCTGAGAAGAGACTCCTCCGAGATTGTTCTTTTGATTTTAATGCAAAATATTTTTTTCATGTCACAAACTCCGCACTGAAGAGCGAGTCTCCGTAGTAAGTAGTTGTGCTGATCTGATTTACACTGCAGACTGCTTCTTATGTAAAACAAGGAAGATGATATAAATTGGAGGTAAGAGGATAAAGTGTGGACTGAAAGAAGGTTGTATTTTGTACTCAGAGTGTATTTAGCACCTTGAACCTGCAAGAATAATGAGTTTGTTTCTGTTCATGCATCTTCTGCAAAGTTATCGTCCAACTTTTGACTGGGAGACCTGTTCCAACGATCATGTACAGAAAAAGCACAGAGGTTTTTGACCTTTAGGGACCCCAAATACGTTGTGGCATGGCTAACAAGAGGGCTAAAAAAATGTTCCTTTGTAAGCTGGGAGAATTTGTCCTGAGATCTGAGAGACTTGCATGGGAGGCCTACAATAGCCTTTTTCTTTTTCCACTGTATAAATAGAATCCAAGATGGAGTTGTTAAAATTATAGGCAGACATACATTCTTCTTCAATCTTTTTTTTTTTTTTTTAAAGGTAGGTGAAGTTTAATGTTTGAACTTTTAGGTATCTTGCAAACTTTGGACTTTAATTTTTAAGTGAAAATGTGATAGCATCTCTGGAAAAACATACTGTAGAATCACAGAATGGTTTGGGTTGGAAGGGACCTTAAAGATCTTCTAGTTCCAACCCCCTGCCCTGGGCAGGGACACCTCCCACCAGGACAGGTTGCTCAAAGCCCCATCCTTGTGTTAGTTAAGCACTACCAATGTCCTGAACGCTCACTCAGAAGACAGAACCCCCTCTTTTCTCCCACCCCATGTTCCCCGTCCCAGCCCTGGTGCAGGTCTCCACCAGCAGCCCTCCTCTGGGCACACATTTGCCCAACAGGGGCTGGAATCCCTGCCTGGTGATGAGCATAATGAGGTGAATTAAACATGTTGGCTCCAGTAATAGTGGGGGTTCTTGGCATCTTGCTTGGTATAGCTACCTCATGCCCACAAAACAAGAAAAGTTCTCCCTCCTTCTTTCTCTTCCCCTCACCTCAACACTTTTTTAGCGTGTACCTGAGGGTTACTGCTATGGTCACGCTTCTTACTGCTTTGCACGTTCCTTTAAGGTGATAATAGCAGGCAATCTACAGCAGCATAAGACTTCCTACGAGCCAGTACCTCAGCATTTAGTCTCAGATCCTGACACGTTTGTACAGCCCCCGCTGAAGCCTGTGACTCCGACCACTGTCATACGGCACAATGCAGTGTGGTTTCGGTTGCCTGGTTTCCTATTCCTGTGCTCATCCCCTGAAGTTCCTCCAGCAGCAATCAATCACAGATTTCCTTACAGAACATGGACCCAAACCAGTCATTTGGGATTGCGACACAGGGATAATTTAAACAAAATCCTTGGGAACTGGCAAGAAAGCGAGAGATGTTGCCTCTCTGTTAAGCTTAACCAGCAATAAGCTGGTAAAGCTCTCCTAATTTATATGATGTCAAAGTGTGTGGAGTATTCGCCACATGAGCCTCATAAAGGTAATTTCTGGGAAGGTAAGTTGTTCATCAAGGGTTGTCAGAGAGAAAGGAAAAAAAAATATGTTCTTTCAGTGTTGTTTCATGGGATTCTTGCAGTGAAATAGAAATGTGTGTGTGATAACAGCAATTCTACCCAAAATGATAAAAAAGGCTAGCTGAAATGGAGGTACTGGTTTGAAATGTCTTTCTTGTTAGTCTCAGGCTGGGAGCTGTAGGGGGGGATATAAGGGGAGATGGAGGGGACATGCAGGGAGATGGGGGGACACACAGGGAGGTGGGGGGGACACGCAGAAGTGGCTGCGGGTGGCGCGGGGGCGCAGGCAGGGCTGCAGCTGGTCGACGCTGTGCCCCGTCCTTCATCCTCACCAGAGCACACAGCACTTGCTCGTCCAGTGCCAGCAGTTACCAGTGAGCAAATGATCCAAGGTGGTTTCAACGATACGTAGCGTTTCAAAATGCTGCTGATTTGCAGGAGTATTTGGGAAAACCCTTGGGAATTGCCTCCAAAGCTGCCTTCAGGAGGAGGCAGGTACCCTGGGCACACTCTCTGTGAGGAATTCTGCTGCTCTCCTTTGCAGGGGCTGGTTATTTAACGTATTGCTTTGAGGTTAAAATATCTTTTCCAAACCATGTTTGTCAGGGGGTGAAGGAATTTCACACAGCAAAGATTTATTTCATGAAGAAATTGTCCAACCGAAAGGTAACATCACATTATCACCATAAACCACAGTATTTCTGTAAAGCTCTGGATGTTCCATCGGTTCAGCACCCTTCTCGGGCAAACGTGGATTTTAGATGTGTTTCACATGCAAGTAAAATGACCAAGAGCAGGAGAGAGTTTTGCAGGTTGCCATCAAGAAAATCCATGGCAGTACCATGATTAAAACCCAAAGCCATCACCGCCTCCTGCCCAACCATCAGACTCTGCCACCTGCCCCGTCCCAGTCAGAACATCCCTTGGACCATGTGAGCACTGGAAATCCATCTTAGCACTTTTAGGACTTATTGATAACTTTCCCTTCTTCGGTTCTATTATTTACGGCAAATGGTGTACTCTGCTGTAAAACCAAACATGAAAACAAAGGCAGTACATGGCCCAGCTTAAGATGTTTTGCAAATACAGGTGAGGTAAGAAAAGCCGTAAAAGCTTTTGAGGCCTCTTGATTTTTTTCCCCTTTGAATCCATTTGTCATAAAATCTCATAGGAGATAGGATGTACTGCAAACTCGGAGGTAAAGCTAATGTGCTTTTGGATGCTGCTGTTTGTGAAATCTTGGACACAGTAGCAATAAATTCGGGTGGTGTGGTCATCCTGGAAGAAGTGAGTTTTTTACCAGCTCGTATATTGTACGTGGCAGTTGATAAATGCTACCTGCGGGTTCAGGAAATGCAGAAAAGCAGCACAAGTGGTCACGTGTTGTGCTTGAGGAGATGAATAACCAAAATACCTCGTGTTTTAGGAGACAGAGCCTACCCAAAGCACAGCAGGGAAATCACTGCTGGCGTGCATCTCCTGCCAAGCATAAGCTGAAATCAAACTGGCAGAAACATCATGTGGAAAGTGTGGAAAAAACATAGAAAACCTATTTTTCTTCTTGTGTTTAGCTGTTAATGGACTGTCATGCTGCTCCTAAGTGTGCACGCGATGTTGTTTCCACGCGATGGGTGCAGTATGTATCCTGATCACACACTTAATTGCAGGACGCAAGGAGGGAGCAGCGCTGTTTTCCTGCAGAAATGGGATTTTGCCTTTGCTGCTCCTCTTTGCTCCAGCAGGAGTTAACAACTGCATGACATGTCTGAAACTACAGGGACTGGATTGAGGAATTAGGGATGGGTGAAGTCTTTTTGAGGGGGATGGAAGGGCCAAGCAGCCCCATGGTCTGAGACTGCTCGGAACAAGGCGGAAAGGTATTTTCTTCACTTGAGGCTCAACAGCCGGTTTTTGACAGCTCTATTCATCCTCTCGGCGCAGGGAAAAGCCGAGGGGGCGGTCAGCAGAAACGGAGCAAGTCTGTGCTGTTGGACTTTGTCATTTTAAAATACGTGATATTCTTGTCTAGTGAAAATCAAAGAGAATTGGCTTTAGAGCACTGTATCTGACATTAAAGGGACCCTTAGTCTGCACTAACTGTATTCCTTGAACTCCCATTTGATAACAGAAAGTATGAATTGGGTGATAGACACTCATTCTCAAAAAAAAATTCATACGCCCTTTTATCTTTCTTAATTCAACTTTAGGAATTTTCATTTAATGTATAAACTCCATGGTGTGATCCATCTCCAATTCATACTTTCTCGTCTAGTGGGTTTTATTAATTGCAACACATTCAGTCATTGTTTTGTTTAGATAATAGAGGACAATTCAGCATGAAGAAAATTAATTTTCCTGTTTCACGTTTTCAGTTTTGCTTTTTTGTTTCTCCTTGTAGTTTTTTAATGAATTCTAGAAAATAGCTGTAATAATATGGAAAGAGAGAAAGACCGGAGTAAACATTGATCTTTACAGTGTAATAATTTATGGTGCCAACTTAATAAGTGGTGTGACATGAGCAGTTCACCGTCCATTTATCATGCATTGATAGTTTGATACCTGAATTTTTACATCACCGCTCACTTTGACATAATAAAGGACCTGCCAACATTCCCATTAAAACCATGAGATTTTTGGAGTTTCTGCTTTGGCTATAAATATCGGTATTTGTAATCTATGAATTATTATGCAGAGTAGCAATCTATGAATGACTTATTCTGGCAACTATAAAAAAATAAGACTTTGACATTTTTGAACTTCAGGAGGACATCTTCCTCCTTCCAGAAGAAAAGGCCTATGAATACTTTTAATTAGGTCCACCATAAAAAGTTTACAAACTCAGAGACAGTTCCTGAACTAAAATAAATCACTTTTAATTCCACAGATGGCAAGGAGACAGTAATTTACATTAAAAGGTTCTGATGAGAGTTGTCTTGAGCTATAGTTTGCTGGCATAATAGCTTCAGGCTAATCAGATACACTTCCAGTAGCTATAGTGTGGTTATAGCCAGGGAAATGAATGTACAAAAATAGCATTCAAGCTTCCATGTTTGCTCTCAACAGTCCCATCTCAAGGACTTCCCAGCCCATTATGGTCAGCGTAGAGGTCACATAGGAGTCTGGTGACTGCAAATCTTTAAACGGGGCTGCAGATAATAATGTCAAGTCAAATTATTTCTGCTTCTCACATCACCTTCTTCTGATTTAAAAAATGCTATGAAGCAGCATAAAACCCCTGACATTCCCTAGCTGTCTGACTTCACTGTGCTGTCCATAAGAAGCCTAGCTTGTCAGTGGAATAATACACAAACATGTTTCAAGTAGTTATGATTGATGTCCAGGTTCTACAGACTTTCTTTTTCTAGTGAAATCCACTTCAAATAAGGTGCATGTTAATAATTTCAAACATACGTACGGTTTAGGTACCAAGTTTTTTGAATGCTTTAACTTTTGCAGAATATCACTGAGACATAGTCCTGTGAGTTCGGTGCTTGGTGTTAGGTACCAAGCTCCTTTAGCAGTTGGGGACATCCCTGTCGCTGTGTTTAATGGCTTGGGGGAGGCGCAAGGAGGTTGGGGGGATATTCTCACCCAATGCTTTCACAATAGCCTTAGTCTACAGAGTTTGTTTTGATAGAAATACCTATGGGACAAAATACACTCCTTGTTTCCACAGAAAGCCTACAGCATCGTTATTAACAAGGTGCAACTAAGGTCCCTGGCAGTGCCAAATGTGTGCTGGCAAATTGGCTCATCGCACTCTGGGTGCTTGGTGTCCAAGTTCAAAAGAGCAGACATGTACGGAGTGGGCATCATAGGAAGTTAACACTGCTAGACTTCTAGACTAGTTTAGAGTGCAGCCTGTTCCCTTAGCCTGCAAAGCCCAAAGCCTGTCCTCACCTCCATTCCTTCGGGCAAATATATAAATACCTCTGATGACTGAAGACTCTGAAGTGGCTTCACCTTTTGGTTTGCTGGCTCAAGGACCCATAAAAAGAAAGGCATGGAAAATATAAATTTTGGGTAAGGGGGTAATAGTGAAAAATAAATTAACCAGTGCACTAAATTCTATTTATATCCACAGTTTCTAAGGAATTGCAATAAAAAGGGTTTGTGATTATGTGTGTCTTATCTTAGGTTGTAGGGATTTAACGTACTGTCTGCAAGTTGTTAAACATTTTTGTTGTGACATTTGATCTCTATGTTGATACTTTATCACTGTAGATCACTTAGAAATGGGAAAGGGAACTGTGAAATTTAAAAACAAATTACAGTTTGTTAGTTTTTCAGTAACTGGATCATTTGAAAGCTCCATTTTTAGTAAGAAATAATGACTTGCTTTATTTAGAGACTATTTAAAATCCTTTTGAGGTATCTATTGAATATCTCGACATAACATAAATCAGCAGCAGACTCAAAATTAGTTCTGCACTGTTATATATTACAATATGTTCTATATTATGGTGCATGTTATACATCCCTTGTACACTTGCTCGTTAGTTATGGAGGAAGAGATAGAGTCTGTTTTCACAGCTGTTTCTAACATATGATCATTCTTAGCCCCTGAAAACCTGCCAGGATTTGTCTTTGAAGTACAAAGTTGGTTTATTTGTGTGTTTGTGGATGGTCTCCAATAGGCTGAAGTTGATAATTTTTATGGCATTTTTCTCTTTTGGTGTTGTAAATGCATTATTTATATATCCAAAAGTAATTAGGAGAGAGAGCGTTGTTCAGCTGAATTTTAAATTCATTAAACTGACCGAATTCCTGACAAAAATAATTAGGATAAAACCTGCACTCCCTAAGCAACTCTTTCAAGATGGAAGACTGGGCACCAGAGCATGGGTGCTGGAGCTGCTCCGGGTGAACAGCCACACGGGGACCTGCAGCCCGCGCCAGCGGCTGGTGTTGAAACGGTGTTTCTATGATGTTAGAATCATTAAATTGCTTTTTTGTTAATGAAAAGATGCTTTTTTAGTCCAGTCAGTTAACTTACCACATTTCACCATAAGGGTTGTCAAACATTGGAACAGGCTGCCCAGGGCAGTAGTGGAATCACCATCCCTGGAGGGATTTAAAAGATGTGTAGATGTGGTGCTGAGGGACATGGGTTAGTGGTGGTTTTGGCAGTGTTGGGCTGATGGTTGGACTCAATGATCTTAGAGATCCCTTCCAACCAAAACCATTCTGTGATTCCCAAATTAACCAGATCTTTTCTGGAAGCAATGGGAACCTTTCCATTGCAACAAGCCTTTGCTTTAATGCATCGCTGGAAGCCTACGCTGCCGCCCGTCCCTCTGCTCCTGCTGGCGTTGGCTGTTGTAAGCCATTGCTCATACACCTCCTGGAACCTCTGGTGGGATTCTCCTACCCATGGGAAAGACTCTTCAGCCTTTGGAATGGCAGCCAACTGATCAGGTGGTGTTGATCCCTCCACCCCCCAAGAAACATAACTATGAGCATTCACTAAAGCTTTCCCCAAAGCAGTGTTTGGCAAACAGCTGTGTCTTTGCTTCAGAAAACAGTTTTGTTTTCAGCTGAAATTAATAAACTCATCTCCTTCTTTGAGCAGACCTACAGGGCTAATTCGAGCCAGCTGACTTTGCGAGGAACACACAAGAGCTTCATTGCTTTTACTGTTTGAGAATGTTAGTTACATTATGTAAAAAAAAAAAAAAAAAAGAGAGAGAGAGAGAGGAATTCAACAGCAGTGAGGATAAGGGACGGTCTGTCACTGGTATGATGGCAAATACCAGCGTGCCAGGCTCCTCTGTCTGCATTAACCACCAGCATTATGTAATATTTTATCTTCTTTGGCCTTGGACCTTGTTATTCAGAGTAACATATAATAATAAAGGAGCATTTTGAGTGATTTTGTTAGATATACATCAGACTGCCTAACAGTCTGGTGGCATCAATAATTCCCTATTAAGCCCTCTACTCCCATTATGGTTTTTGCTTTTACTTTTTTTTTCTAAGTTAGTTTCCAGGCAACCAGTAAGAACTGAATTACATTAAGCTATTAATTCAGGACTGCACGCCAGCTCCAGGTTCTGCAGCGATTTGTTCCTCTCGCATACAAGTTTCCTCATAAAAAACATTTTATTGGTTTAATCTTCAGTGGTACCCATCCCAGAGAATTGATTTTGAAATGGCAGAGCCTGTACTTGATTTTTGGTTGTTGTTTGTTTTTTTAATGCTTGCTGGTGGGGTTTATTTTTGATGTGTAATGAAGCCGAGGTCTGTGAGGAAGGTTTGGTGTGAGCCTCCATAAATATATACTGCTATCTACCAGTGTGTTCTTCAACATTGCATAATATATTGGCTCATATTAAGATCTGAATTAAGACGATTCTTGTGATGGATTTCCTCACAGGGTGCAAATTGGAAGACTGGTTCTTAAGAAAATGTAACTTGTAGGTCCTCTCTTTATCCAGTGGAGAAATGTGCTGTCCTTCCTCAGCTGCAATTACAACCCCCCAAAAATATAGAAATCACATGTGCAGTCCTGAGACGTGGGATGCAGGGGATGTAGGATGTGGGATGTAGGATGCGATGGCCCACCGGGCAGCATGGCATGAAGAGCACTGCTCCACTTCTGATCTCACAACCCTGAGCACTTGCTCTGGCCATTAACTGCAAATTCTCCTCTAGCTTTTTGTTGAAGAAAACTCAAAAATATAGAGTTTTGTACGTATACGTAGTCTGGAAAAATAAAATGTGGGAAATCCTTTCAATGACAGAAAGCTTGATATCAGAACCAGAGTATCGTTTTTGTAATTTGAACACAAATAGGCAGATATTATGTCAAAGATTCCTTCCTCTCAAGGGAACACAAAAATTAAGAACACAGTTTATTAATTAATACTTGTATGGAAAGTGAAAGTCCATCAATAACATGAAAATAAAGAAGCAGTAATGAGACGTAAGCACCCCTAACGTAACATGAAATTCTTTGCCGATATTAAAAGAAGTAATTTCGGTGTTACGCTGCATTGTTAAATGAATGTAGCGGCAGTGAAGGGATCTAGACTGGCAGCTTGATAATGAACTCTGCTTATTCTCTGAAGAAGAGCAGAGAGGATGAGCTTGTTGTTTTTCCTCCCAGCCTCGGATGAAAGGAGGTATCTAGAAGTGGGGTAGAAATTTTGGGATGAAACTGCAGTTGTGTCTAACAATTATGATTTATGAGTTATGAAACCCAACCTGTATGTTGTATTGAGCTATGGTATATTTTATCTAAAAGGTCAGAAAGGTCATTATGCATTCCACACCCTATATTCACTGAGGCCACACTCAGGGACTTCTGCCATCCAGGTACTTGTACTGTCTTTGTCTTTGTCTCCATCTTTGTATTGGTGTCAGTGAGTTGTGGAGATCTGGGACACCTGAGGAGTTGTGCTGGTGAGTTTTGGTGAGGCTACAATTAGAATAATCAATCTTAATTAAAAGAATTTTCCTTTGTCCGCTGCCAAAAATAACAAAAAAAATATAATAAATAAATATAATACTATATAAGACTGAAAACAAAGCACCAAGACAAAGGCCATTTCAGACAAAGATGCTATGGCTTTTGTAAAATAGTTGACTTAGGATGCAATTTTAAAAAGTGATTTTTAAAAAAACTATTTATTTCAAAAATAAACTACAGTTTTGAGTTGTTTCCAATTTCTGTTTTTTAGAGATCTGTGATATGAGTCTGAATCATAGAAGTGACAAATTCAAACCACAAAAGATAACCATGGCTTCATAAAACTTCACTTGAAAACCAAAATAATTAAAGGTCTGCTGTTTATAAGCAGAGCATATAATATATGCTCTTCCCTGTTGTAATAAGCCATAAGAACTTGTATAGCTAAAAAGGTTTTTTATGCCTCATTGGTTGCTCAGATCTCTTGGAACAATTATAATCACCAGACTAAGTGTTTTTCCCCCCTTTACCTTTATCATTCGAATGAAGAGATTGTTGCCATCCTGAGGGTCTGTGGTTCTATCAACAGATCCACAAAAACCCATGGTCAACACGTTGAATCTAATCATGTTCTCCGTCACTGGGACATTCTTTATTAAACATTTTCATCACTTTCAACTGTGCATTCATACCTCAACAGATTTATATCTGCAATTAGGGGAATTGTTATTCACCAGCAGATACAAAGCTGGTAAAAAGACACCTTTCAGCAACATAATTCAAATGTCATGAGTTATTACCAGTTCCAGATTAATAATACAGTTATTTATTTTGCTACAGGTTAGGAACGTGTCTCCTGCCAGAAACCTCTGGAAATTCTGGACAGCAACTATTTGTCCAGCTAAAGAGACTCAGAAGTATATGAAAGAAAGTCATCCCTCTCCAAGATCTACGTTCGGTAATGAGATATTTTTATTTAACCAAGTCCCTCACAGATGGTGTTTCTAAATTTTGAATATTGGGGCTGTTTTTGAAAGAGGCCTCCACGCAGTCTGATGTGTTGCAGATGAGATTTTGCATTTCAGCTGTAGCTAAGAGTTAATTGTGCTGCCACTCCTGATTGCACTAAGGCACCAGCTCCCAGCGTTGAAGCCAGAAGGCAGGTGGCTGCACGGTGACACCCCTCGTGTCTGCAGCCACTGCTACCAAAAGTACCGCCCCTGTGTACGAGGCAACTATTAATGGCACCTGGAAGATGTAGGTCGTTTTAAGAAGATTAGTTTCTGTAGTGTGTGCTCTGTAGAAGGTATCTTCATGTATCATAGCAGCTTCTTAGTCGTTGTTATATGCGACTATTTTACAGTTGGTTACTGGAAGGTCTGTGCTCAACATCTCCACCGTTATCAGCCAATTTTCTCATCTCAGGAAAAGAAGCTCATTACTTTGAGTAGCTATGTTTTCCATAAATCCCTGTTGCCCTGGTATTAAGCAGCAGACAATGGTGATGCCAACCAAGTCTAATCAACAGCCTTGTTGTTCCCTGGGGCTGAAAAACAGGAAACGACCAGTTTTTCACCAAGTCCATTCCCACGGGTGCCATCACAGCACGGCCAGTTTACCAGACGCCATGCCTTTGACTGGCTGCCTCTGCCTTCGTTGCTTCAGCCAAAAGGCTTGGTTTTCTGATGGCGAGAAACTTCCCACGCTCTCCCCTACACTTATTCAAACCCAATTTATACTCGTTTGTGCAGTGGTAACAGTGGTGGCTTTTGCTAAGCTGTTCAAACCCTTTGGTCTCCTTCTGTAAACGCTCTCTTAGTCCTCAAAAATAGTGGTAAAACATTTACTTTGTTTCATTCCTGCAAACCTTTTCCCGTACGAGAGATGTGTTCCTAGTTGCTCAGTGATTTCACCAGTATGAAACACATGTGGACTGCATTTTCATGGTTTAATCTATTTTCTCCATAAGCAATACAAGACAGTGGGGGTTTTTGACAGGGAAATGCAAGCCGTCTAGATTAAGGGTGACTGTGCACATGTAATTCAAGAGAGTAGCTTTGGGGAAACATCAGCTAGGGGAAGAGAAAGAAGAGAAATTTGAATTCAATTGGATTTTAGTAACTTCAGATTGGTTTTGAATCATATTTACATGCTTTTCTATTTCTCATACGTTTGCAAATTTTATTGCTATAGTTCTAAGTGTCTTGGAGCTATGTGAATTAGTGGATATGTTATTACTGAGCAGAAGACGAACTGTGTTAGCAAGAAATGAGATCGTTCCCCAGAGCCCTACACAGGAAAGCTGTGGAAAACCTGGAACTGTACCCAGGTCCCAGGAGACACAGAATGTCCCCAAAACGGATGGCACTGTGGGCTGAGAGCCGCCAACAGGAAGTTCAACTCAAGTTTTAAAACTCAATTAGCATGAAGTATACTGACTGAAATCGGTACATTTCAGGCAAAATGCTCCCTGCCTCTTGTGGAGACCCAGGAGCTTTGCAGCTTTCTCTCCATTGCTTCCAGCAGTGGCTAAATGTGAGAATTTTGTGCAGTCTCAGATTGAGAATGAAAGTGAGAAATCGTTTAACACCCAGAGCTCCAACGGGAGCATCAGCAGGAGCTGGATTGATGGAAATGCCCAGAATTGATGGTGGTTGTTTTCCTTGTTGGTTGTTACCTTTCTGTGAATGCTTTTCTAAGTAGGTATTTCAGGAGAAGGCAAAGACTTCTTGCAGGGTGAACCAAATAAGAAATTATGGTTCTTGAATGAGAACTGCATCCATAAATTGAAAAATATGATGTGACATGGTAAAAATAGGACAGTTGTCCTCAAGTCTTTAGATCTGACATTAAAAGTATACTTTGGGGATTAATCGTCAAATGATTTTGTCATAGCAATTTGATTCAAGTATTTTTGTCCTTATATTGAAGACTTAAATTATACAGCCACTCAGTGTCGAATAAATTTTAAATAATGTAGCTGCTAAACTCACATGGTTTGGCTGTTGGCTTTCCAGCATTTGGCCTTTTGCTGGACAATATCTGCTTCTTCACAGCCCTGTGTCTCCACCACAGCCGTGCTGTCTGGAGGCCTCCCATCTACAAGAGTGAGAGGGTGCAGTTCCTTCCTCTGATTGTAAATACACAGAATCTGGCCCATGGGGGAGTTTAATCTTCTCCAGACTCCGGCTCCTCACCCCCATGTGCATTGGAAGGCTGGAGCGCTCACAACGCACCACAAGGTCGACTGCACACAACAAAATTACAAGTAACAGCATTGACTAAAGACTTGACATCCTGACGATAAACCCAACATGGAAGACCTGGACATCAAAGGCAAAGGTGAGGTGAAACAGCTCTGTTCCCCACAAGAGTTGCTGTAATGGCCATTTTTTTCTTCTCCTGATTTTTAGGCTGTGTTCCTTAGTTGCAAAAAATACTATAATTGTATTAGTATGGAAATGGAAAATGAACTCCAAAATACTTTGATCTAGAGAAATCAAGCTTAGTTCTACTGGGAATTAAGCAGAAGTTTCAAGTAATTTATGTCTGAAATGCCTTCATAACTTTTGCTTCATAAAAACAGAGAGTGATATAAAACGATAGTAAAAATTCATATTTTGGAAATGGACATTCTCCTTTCTGGAAATAAAAAGCCAAGGTAATTTGCTCTATTTCAAAAAGATTGTTAGTAGTTACTGTGATTTCAAATGATGTAGCTTTAGTGCTCAACACGTCTTGATCTTGCCAACTATAAAACGTTCCTTTGATGGTAAGTTGATGATCTATGGGTTTGAATCAGAATTCACGTTTGGAATTAATGTCTTGGTTAAAACGAAAAAAAAAGCCATGCAAACTCAGGTGGTTTCCTACAAGCCGGAGGCCAGCTGGCAACCTGGCCTGCCATGTCCTAGCCACGGTGAAAGCTCTGCCCGCTGGAAATCCAGGCAGCTGGGACCTGCCTCTGTTGATGCGGGACTGACTCATGTGCCAGACTTACTTTCGAAATACCAAAGTGTAAATGTAAAAGTTAAGAAGAAAATTCAAGAAGAAACACAAGAGGGTTTTTTCCTCCTTAAGTGCTTTCATGGTTTTACCTGTCTTTCACTTGTTCCCCTTTTCTCCAAAATTCCATTTTTTTCTTTTTGTTCTTTAAAAAGCATGAAAAAGAAAGTTACTAATGAATTAAACAACCAGAAAAGATAATGGGTTTTGTCCAGGATGCTGTTTTTTCTTCACGCTTGTGGCAGAGCTAGAACTGGAGTCCAGACTGAGTCTCCAGCCAGCTTCGCACTCATCAACCGTCCGAAATTAACATACGTTCCAGCATCGCTCTTTTAATTTCATTTTCTGTTTCTCCAAACTGAATTGCCTTTAATCAAAACCTTAAAAAAGAGCATTTATTCTTGTCTCCTAGTGCCAATCGTGAGCCACCATTTATATGTTTTAAAATTTTCAATTTGGTTTAACCGGAGTTATACCCTAAGTTAATGGAGAAAGCAGAGTAGGAATGTACAAAAACTTCTGACCTTATAGATAATGCAGAGTGCTATCAAGGTAGGTAATTAAAGAGAAAGAAGGAAAACTCTCCTATTTTAATACAAAAATAAATGATGGGGAAACTAGTACTGCTGCATGAACACTTCATTTCCCAATAGTAAAATCTTGTTTATATCTGGGTCAAGAGAAAAAAAAAGTTACTAAAATTAAGCAACACTTCAAAGTTTGGATTTATTACATGAGAGAGGTTCAGTAAGAAATACTGAATTGTTGTATGGTGCAAATGATGTTTTCTGAATGGGGTGGTGAGTTTGTGTTTGATTTTTTCTTCTTAAATATTTACAAGAAAATTAACCCCTGTGTTCTGGTCCCATAAATATCTAGAACAGTTTTTCATCTTTCATTAGAAGGATTAATGCACATAAATAGCATCAACTGAACCCATGGCCCCGAGGTGAGAGACACAGAGAGGCTGGACCGGGACCTTGGCGCCGAAGAGGAGCGCTCAGATTCCAACTGCAGAGAGCACCAGCTCTACACTGAGTGTTTCTAACACGACTAAATGGGGGGAAAATGGTTTCCTTACGGACCTTTTCTATTGAAACACCCCAAATGTCTGAGCAAGAGATGCTTTTTTCCACTTGGGTGATATGTCCCAAAGTATCTCCTGATCGTGTTTTGTCATTCAAGCCTGAAGCTGTCCCCCTTGCTGGGATTGCTTTGCTTTATATTTGCAATTGTATATCCATGGAAGTTTGTGAAAAATCTCTTAATTTTTGCAAGCCCTTATTTAAATAACAGGTAATTAATTATACACTGCAGCAAAGTTTAGCATCCCTTCCTAAATGTGTTGCATATGCATCTGATAAAAATTCCTTACTTAAAGAATTCAAAATCGCTAAGTAAAAACTGCACCCACATTTTGGGTTTGAATTTGGTTGGTCTATGAGCTGTAGATTCCTACGTGTCGGTTGTCCATGGATGGCACATATCAAAGGCCCAGCTTTTCAAAGAAATTCAATGTTTCCCTCCTGATGGTAAGCAGTGAGGGCAATGTAAAGGGATTTTCAAAAGCCCCTACTTGCCACAATTCCCTTGTTTCAGAATAACTCTATATGCTTTATTAGTTGGAAATTCCATCATATTTTGTACCACCCATGTTTGTGTGGAAGCCCTCAAAAATCTCAGCTCCAATTTTTTTCCCTTCTCAGATCTGCCTTGTGAATAACAAAACCCACATTGTTCCTGTGTGTTCTTCTGAATGTATTTCGTGTCATCTTCTTACAGGAAAAAAAATAAAAATACAGCTTCTCTCACTTAGCACCCTTTGGGACAGCAACTGCAGATGAAGAGCAAGCAATCAACATGTCGGGATAAAATTAGATTGCCACAGAGAACAAGGTTTGATCCAATATCTGTATCAGATTTGGTTTTCAGCTGTGCGCATCACAATAAAATAATACTTGCTGGAGTTGCTCAGCATGAAGCAGTTCCAAAAGCACGCAATGCTTTTCATCTGCGTACATGTTGGGAAAAGGGGGGTGTGATATTAGGTATTTTACACTATTACCTCAATATTTAATTACAAATAAGAAATTGATGGAAGAGTTGGCACTCTGGCTGTGTTCCTGTGCCCCAGAGGGAGATGGTGTGTGTATTTAGCAGAGGAGAGTGATGGAGGTACCCGCAGAATCGGTCTTCTCGAGCAGGGGCTGGATTTTCTTCACAAATCTCCCACTGTCTCTGCTTGCCATGCTCTGCTTTTCACCGGGGCATGGTTTGGAACGAGGAAAATGGACTTGTTTTGATTAGATGACGTGGGAGATGGGCTCAGCAGCATCCCTAACACGCTCCGCTGGCATTCAGCCCGGAGCAAACCGAGCCAGGTACGGCTGGAGGCCGGGTCCCCAGCCAGGACCTTCACTCTGCAGACCTGGTCCTGCTCAGTAACATGGCCATAGTCCTTACAGCCAGCTCCGGTAGCGCCAGGGGCTGCCCAGCATCTGGGTTACAGCTTGAACATAAAACATCTACGTTGTGAGATCATTTTTTCAACAAAATGCCCTAATTTCAAGAAATAGTAATACTTCCTTCCAATTAATTATTAAAAAAATAGTGAAAATATTAAAAATATTAATTAAAAAATGTTTGGCTTGGGTCAAACACAATGTTCTGGTTAACTTGACACACCTAACAAAACTGAGTTGCCAGCAGCTTGGAAGAAGACAGCTACGTGCAGACACAACTGTCTCCGTTCATGCTGTATTAAACAAAAGCCTTTTTCTGACTGTTTGTACATCTTCCATCAAGTTTCTGGTTACCAATAATTGTCTCTCAAAGTGTGTTATCAGGTAACTCAAAGTTTGGCTGGACTTCTGTGAGGGTATTGAGCCAGCGCCCGTGTTTGACCCTGGGGCATTGCGATTTGTACCGAGTTGAATCTTCAGCCATCATAATGCCGTTCAGCTCCACCCATAACGGCAAAGTCATTGATTTGAACTAATTGAGGATAAAATTCATTTTTCTCTTAGGTGTAAAAATATTGATATGCACACAGTCTTTCCGTATCACTTGTGGCCCAGTTAATCTCCTGTTTAAAGGATTTAACCTGGTTCTGCTTGTTCTCATCCATAGGATTCATGTTATGAAGCTGCAAGGATGTCCTCTGTCCTTGCATTCTTTAATTCCTCAGGCCTGCTCCCTCTGCTCTGTCAATAGCTTTCAAATTAATGGCCCAATCTTTTAAATTAATGAGTTTTCATCGACCTGAGTGGAAGTGGATCAGCTTCGCGACTGTCAGCCCACCCTGCTCTCCTCATCAGCACTTCATTGGAAAGTAGTTCACCTACTTTCCCACACCAGCCCAGCACCTTTGAGCGCACCATCTGAAGCCGTGTCATTCGGGTCTCATTAAAACAGCCCTATGTGTCCTGCTGCTCCGGACGGAGAGCCACTTAATGAAGAAATTTTTGGTTTTGTTCTGCAGTAACTCCAAGTTATTTCTGGTTCCTTTCTATACTCATTTAGCTCAAGCAACCAGTCCTATTAGCCCAGAATTTCCTGAGAGGAAATTTAGCACCTGTGTTTTCCAAATCCCTAAATGAGGTTTGAAAAATCCTACTTCAGTAATTACAATAACAAAGCATCCCAAACAAAAATATATTATCGGAGCCTTTCCAGTCACTATAATTTATTTCTTTTTCCTGGGGAAAATGCAGCGAGTCTTGCTGAGGGAGCCCTCTGAAACTGCTAGGCTGTCACCCGGCACGCAGAAATCTCAGTATCTGAGTACCTGTTATGAGCACAGCCTGGAGTATGTCTTGATTTTGTCTAAAAGTGCTTTCAAATGGCTGTTGTGGACAATTGATAAGACACAGGAGAGGAAGAGGGGAAAGGAATAGGAAGAAGGCTACTTCACAGCAGGTAGACCCTGATCTAAACCCTGTGGCCCCAGACAACGCTCCCACCCATGGAAGTACCTTGAAGAGGCTTCGCCCTGCACTGGCTTCCCAGGGGCAGAGCAGCCACCCCAGCAGCCTCAGGGCTTCCCCAGCCCCTTATGGTGACATGGCATTGACCTTGACCCATGTCAAGGACCCGGCTCCCTCTGTGCCCCAGCGAACTTCAGCTGAGGGGCTGTGGCCAGGCAGTGGTGCAGCACAGCAAAGCACGACCCAGCTGATGAATTCTCGGGAGATTAACACCAGGATCTAGTGACTCACAGAGTGAATGTCAGCCATGGAATCACAGAATGGTTTGGGCTGGAAGGGACCCTTAAAGATCATCCAGTTCCACCCCCTGCCCCGGGCAGGGACACCTCCCACCAGACCAGGTTGCTCCAAGCCCCATCCAACTTGGCCTTGAANGCTCCAACAGCTCCGTGTCCTTCTGCTGTTGGTGCCCCAGAGCTGGAGGCAGCACTGCAGGGGGGTCTCCCCAGAGTGGAGCAGAGGGGCAGAATCCCCCCCCTCGCCCTGCTGCCCACGCTGCTGGGGATGCATCCCAGGATGTTGAGAGAGGTGAAGGTAAGGAAAAGATTAACTTTAAAAGGGAATATAATAAGGCATAAAAGAAAGTCATGATTAAGTACCAAAAAAGGAGGGAAAGTCATGATTGTCTAATACTCAGTCTATCAAAGCAAATGAATAAAGGTAAAAATCTATAACGTAAAACCACATCAACAGAAAAGAATCTGATATCATTAGCTGAGCAGACGATATTGTCAATGTATTTTGCCCGAGTTCGCTTGCTGTTGTACACAGGGATAAAATCTTGCATAGACCAGGCTTTCTACAAAATGAATGGGGAGATACATCAAGGGAATAAATAAAATAGATGAGGAAAAGATCGGAACTCCCATAAAAATTGCACAGCTATGAAGAGACCTGAAAGAAAGCTAAAACTTAATTTACAAAGAGCACTCCTGATTTCCGCCATAAAATGTTCCAAAACAATCCCATGACTCAATTTCTGCAGCCATCAAAGTAGGAAGAATTACATAAGGCTCTTGCTGATTGCTTTATTTTATGCTTAACTCATATTCTCACTGATTCATTATCAAGATTTGTCAGGACTAATTAAGAAGAGTGCCAGCTGTGATAGCGTTTGGTATCATGGCACCTTGCTCAGTGGGGACTCAACCGAGATAGCTCGTTTGGTAGAATTAGCTAATAGCAACCAGTGATTTAGTGGCTTGCTGCTACCTGTGGTCCGAGCTGTGAGACAGGTGGAGGTATTTAGCAGCCCCTGTGGATATGATGCTTCTTTACATGAAACCGAGATTTCTGCAACTCTCTATTAAAGCAAACAAAAAAACACACAACAAACTTGATTAAATTGCATGTATGAGTTTCTTTCCTGTGGTAAGCCACCTCTCTGTGTTTCAATAAAAATAATTAAATTCCAAAAAAGGAGACAGTTTTAAATTGAGGAAGGTATGAGTGTGAAAACGCTGCATGGAGTTATGACTTTGTGCCTGAGTTTTTCATTCTGATGTGAACCATCCAGTGGGCTTAAACCTCTGGAAGCAGTTTACAAACAAAATATTTCTGACAGATATTTTATACTGGCAAAGTCATCCATCATATAATCTCTGCACAGTTCTCTGCACCCTACTACCAAAAAAAAGAAAAAGTAATTAATTTCTGGGCAGCAAAGGCAAAACTCTGGAAGACTCATTGACAAGGATATGAGCGGGCTGGGGCTGCAGCGTGGGAGCACCGCGCCGCACAAACAGAGAGCCTCGGCTCTTAAAAATAAGATTATAGAAAGCAAGTCTTAAAAAAACCCAAACCAAACAAAACTCCAACTCAGCACCTGAAATCAATGGTATTTTTGTCTTAATCGCTCTGAGCCTGTTGACCAGTAGCCCTTCTGTAAACAGGGATAATAATGCCACTTATCTCGTGAAAATAAATTACTGTTTTTGAAGCACTCAGACACTATAGTGATGATCAAGATAGAAAAACCCAGGAAAAAAGTTATTAATTCTGAGTCAGTACGCGGCGAGTGCTCTGTGGTGGGAGGCTTGGGGACACACGCTGAAGGCTGAGGATAAAGCGATGTATTGAATAACTGTTGATGAAGGGAGCGCTGCCTATTCTGTGAGCTGAATGATGTAGGGGCTCGGCAGAAAATAGGGCGATGTTTGATCGGTTAATTAAAGGCTACATCATAACATGTGCGGAACGGGCTGAGGAAGCAGTCCTGGGTCTGGCATTGCCAGTGCTGGATTCTGCGTACTTAATGGTGCTTTTTAAGTGGGCGTTGTGGCTTTCAAAGGGAGACACTCAGGCAGAAGGCTGGGAGGAGGGGGATGCCTACACGGCAAGAAAAATTCCCTCCGCTCTCCTCTCCTCACATCTCGGCCACCCTGGAGCATCTCAACAGCCTGTTCTTGGGCTAGCGGGGTTGTGAGGGCATGGTCCCACCTGGTCACAACGGCTTTCCTGGACCTGGTGGGATGTCTGGGGATGCGAGGTTCCTCTCTGAAGAGGACCGAATGCCATGCCCTAATCAGGGGGTTGTTACCAGTCACAGTTATCTTTCAGAAATAGATGAACCATTTCCTCTCTGAATTCTTTTGAAAAAAAAACCAAAACAACAAAACAAAACAACAACAACAGAAACCCCCAGTCAAATATTTAAAAAACATTTCTGCTTAAAATTTGGCAAAGCTGTAAGGAACAGAAAAGGGGCACTCATGACTGGGAGGGAAAAGCCTCCCAAGAGCTTCCCGAGTGATTCCATCGGCCCAGCCTGTAGCTTTAACGCTATTTTGTCCCTTTAGAAAACTCCAGGCGCCGCAGACAGCAGGGAGGAGGGGACCTGCCTGTGCTGGCTGGACCCACTTATTGT
The DNA here is from genome assembly GCA_013396915.1 of Stercorarius parasiticus. Taxonomy (NCBI): domain Eukaryota; kingdom Metazoa; phylum Chordata; class Aves; order Charadriiformes; family Stercorariidae; genus Stercorarius; species Stercorarius parasiticus. Next base: position 296,295 of record VWZL01002320.1, on the reverse strand, counting down.
CTGACATTACAAAACTGTTATTATTTTGAGAAAGCCGTCTTCTTTAATTATCGTGATTGTGCAATTCCTTCATTTTTAATTCAGCATTAGAGATGATGTTCCAAGCATTAAGTGAATCAAAATATTCTTAGTAAATCAGAAACCAAGAGAATGATATGTGTTTCAAAAAGAAAAAGTTATTGTTCTCTGTGGATTGCAGTGATTTTAATGATTTGGCTGAAGTGCCCATCTAATAGAGCTGCCTATTTGAAATATTTGTGATCTCAAAGGAACAGTTTCCAAGTGTCTCCCACGTAATTGATTGATCGATGTCTCTCAAATGCTTGGACAGGTCTCAAAGGCAGGGGACAGGCATTGGTGGGGTTTCGGGGGGGATGTGTGTTTTACATGGTCTGAGAGAAAAATGCCTCGAGTCTCCTCCTGTACCAAAGGCGGAGGGGACTAACCTAACCAGAGCTCCCGGTTAGAAAGTGGGAATTGCTCAGAACTGACACAAAACTCGTTTTCGGGAGGAGTGAGGGTTTCCTCCCATCTCCGTCTTTCCCTGGCAGTGGGACTGGTGGTCCCTGACCCCTGCACTGGGACTCCTTTGTCTGAACATGCCCTACATAGATGGGATCATTTCATAACATTTTGTTTTCCAAAATAGAGCAAGTTTGGCTTTAAAACGGAGTGTGTTCCGGTATTGAGAAAAAAATTATTTCAGTTTTGGTTCTTTTTGAAACTGTCTTCCTGATGGAGACAATTACAGTTTGATAAACAAAACAAATTCCAATAAAGATCCCAAGACTTGTTGGAAATATTTTCCCCTGGTTATCCTGCAGGTTCTACATATTAGTCTGGTGGTATTTTATCTAAATAACCTATATTGATGAAAATTACAAAATTCACCATGTCTGCACTTGCAAAACCTTACAATGTGGTTATTTTTTTTAGGTAGTGTTATCAAAAATTATCTCTGCAAGTAGGTTGAGCTCCTAATATGCAGGATATGATATATCATAGTGTAAGCTACGATAAAAATAAGAGCAGTTGCTGTTACTGCACACTGGCACCTTCTGTTATAGCTGCTCTTTTAGCCATGAGCCTGCTTTCATAACACAGATAACTTCTGAAAGGTTTATACCTTGGCAGTAAGTGCTTGGAGCTCTCTCATGAGCTCGGGGAGCGTTCCTCCGTCCCCGCACCAAGGCATGTTCCTCCCCGCGGGGGAATTTAGTGGCTGGGAAGTGCCCCAGGGATGTGACACTGTCTCACCCCGTGCCCAGCGCTGCAGGAGACGGCTCCAGCCCTGCATTCCACCTATGCTTCTGGGTCATGGAGCATCTGCCACCACGTGCCAGGTGCCGGTGACACTGCGCTGCGGGGACCCTTGCACCACGTCAGCCGCGGGGTCCCTCCCACTGGTGGCATCTGCCGGCACAGCGGTGACCTGCCCTGGCGGCGGTTGGGCAGCGAGGACGCAGAGCTCTCGGGCAAGGACTTGGACCAGTCCCTGCACCCAACAGCTTGGCCTCAACCCGTGGCCAAGGGTTTGTGCATCCTCCCAGAGCCTTTTTTAAGCAGTCGCCGTCTGTGCACCGTGAGGCAGGACCCAGGAGGTGACTGAAAATGGAAAATAACTGCGTATGTGTAGATCTGTGGACCTTTTCCAGCATCAAAAAAAGGCAAATGTTTCTCTCCCGAGCTGCGCTGCTTTGGTTTTCTACGGGATCACAGTAGCTCGTTGCAAGAGAGAATTAAGCCCAGATTCTTTGTGGTTTAGCAGGAAGTATTCATTGTGGTTTTTTTTTTTTCCATAGCCTTGGGAAACATCCATAACACTTAATTTCTATTTACTAGATAACTAAACTAATATATATTTTAGATTATAATTTATTTAGCATATAGAATATATGCTAAATTATAGAATAATTTACTTAGCATATAGAATATATTTTAATAAGGCATAATTTAATAATTCATAATAAAATTGAAATATAAAAATAATTTCTGTCTTATACAAAGTAAGATCTAGTTAGACTTCCAAGCTACTATACACTTGAAGAGAATTTGCTGTCCCCTGTCCTCCCTGGAAGCCAGAGCCACACTGACACCTCTTTGTAAACAGCAACAGCAAAGCGCCAAGGTAAGGATCAGAGTTTTTCACTGGCCTCTGCTCCAAAAATTCATTTTTTCTGAACACCAGATAAGCAGGAGCTCTGGCTGCTATCCCAACACTGACTTCACCCAACAAATTAATTGCTTGTACCATGTCCATTACAGTTGTTCAAAATGACCTCCAACTGTGCACAGCAGCGTCATGCTACATTACCAAAATTTGAAATATTGTTTTATTTCTCCTTTCTGCTAGTCCGTTCCTCTTTGTTTTGCTTCCACTGGCCTGTTGCAACGCGATTTTGCGTTCACCCTGCCAGTTGCCCACATAAAAGCAATGTTTAATTATACAGCATCTTTGAAAGTGGATGCGGGTAGGAACCTCCTGTGATGGCAATTGCGTAGCTCCCCTGAAGGATGCCAGCGATGACGCTGATGTCTTTCTGGCAAAGTCTTTGCTGTTCCAGTAGCAATTTGGCTGAATCCATGATCTTATTTGACAGACAAGTTAAGAAATGTTTCTGAACATGCTTCGGGATGTGTTTAACCACTGTTTACTTCTAAACAAATTCTCTTGCTAAAAAGACCAGGCTTGGGTTTCGTTTGGGTTTGGGGTTTTTTTGGTTAAGTTTCATTTTGTTTTGTTTTGTGGGGTTTTTTTTTGTGAAGCAAACCTTCACTGGGGTGGGCTTCTGGGTGCCTGGTCCTACCTGGAGTGGCAATAGCGCTCATGTGCGTCAAAACCCAACGCGCCAACCTCTCCTGCGCGTCGTTCTTTGGGTGAGAAAAAGAGAATAGCTTCATTCTTGTCTCAGGAGGCCTACAGCCTGTGCTGGTGTGACACAGTGCACCCACTGCTGAACCAGGACATCTAAAGAAAGCATTGGCTCGACTCTGGGACCTCAGCGAGTGACTTGTGCTGGGAATTTGAAACAATATAAGAATGACTGATTGTGAAGTGAGATACAAAACGTCACATTGAAATGACGTGCCCACCATTCCCATATGCTTCTGTCAATATTCCCATTAAACACACAAAGTGCTGGTTTACTGTGATAACATTGCTTTCTGAGAGTCATTTCAGATTAGGGCTACAACTTCAACTTGGTTTAGTATGTCGTAATTCCAAATTCTCACTAATGGCTTTACGAGTGGGTTTTGAGTGGACGTAATTGAATTTTTGCTTAGGAACTGCCTGTTGAGTCCTCTTAGAGTAGCTGCTCTGCTGGGCCGTAAGGGAGGAGAGGATTTTTTTTAGATTCAGTGGGATACAAGCTGTTACGCAGCGCAGGTGGGGTACGCTCATGGTGGTATTTAGTCAGCGTTGCCTCACCTCCAGGTATTCAGCAACCCAAACCAAAATGAAATGCTTCTTCAAAGTCAAATACGGCAGTGACAGATGCACAGGCTATTATATTTAGTTTCTTGTCTGAGAGGGCCAGATTGAATGTAGGTAGCTGACTGCATGTAGTGGATGTGGAGATAGGTACGATGAAAGGGAGATTACTGGCTATTTTAAGAGTTAAACTTAAAAAGCAGAAAACTGAAAACTGATAAACAGTTTTTTTTTCAGGCAGTGTCCAATTGAATGGTGGTACTTGTTACCACGGGAGGCCACTGAAGCCAAGTACTTAGCGAGAGTGGAAGAGGGACTGGGCACTTTTATGGATATCAAGAATATCCAGAGTAATGATTAACTGTATCAATTTTTGTAATGTAATTAGAATAATTTTTCATGCTTCAGGGCTTAAACCATTTTCTATATATGAGAGATCAGGATGAGACTTATGGTAGGAACAGATTAAAGGCATCTGCATACTGCAGAGCTCCTGCCTTTTCTTCTGACACATCTGCTGCTATTCCAAGACAAGATATTGGACTAGGATGGACCCTGGGTCTGCCTTGATCAGCTGTGTCATTTTCCATGTTCCCTTAGGCAATCCGGTGTGGAATATGTAGACTAATTTTTTAGGTAAAGCAGGGTGTGAGGAAAAGGAGGATGAAGTAGACAGCAGATGGGTTTTCTGTAATTTGGAGAGGATAAAGATGTTGAATGCAACCGCAGATTTGCCCGGAGGAAAAAATAAAAAAGAGAGGAAGCTTTCAAAATCATGAGGTAGCTTCCTGCAAAAAATGAAACTTATTAGAAAAGGTTACTTATATTTGCATCCTTGCTGAATCTTGAGCACTTAAGGCAAACTTGACTCATGCTTGCGAACTCTTCTCTACAACCACTAGAGTCGGAGTTTTTTAATAACAATAAATACAGCTAAGATTCTCAAAGAGGAGCTTGAAGTGGGCAAGAGGTAAATAAAGGCTGAAGAGCTTACACTATAACTCTGTGTGCTCGGATGTAAAAGGGGGATGGAGCTGATGTAACCAAGGAATAGCTGAGAAGGAAATCACTTACACGGTGCGGCAGATGAACTGATGTAAAGGGTATCGAGGGGTGCTAAATGGACACTGGTTTGGCTGCAGCTTGACTGGCAGAGGCTGGAAGAGGAGTTGGGGTGACAGCAGCCAAATCACCAGCATCTGTGAACCCTCCCAGCACGTGTGTGCCCCGTCCTGCGCAGGTTTGTTGGGGAAGTATGGCTGTGCTTTTATCTAGTGATGAACAAAAATGACTAACAACAAGGCCTGGGTGATGGTACAAGCTGGATCATGATACCCAAAGTACAATGAAATAACCTCTTATGATGATTTCAGCCCATGGAAAAACTAAATTTTGGTTCCAAGCCCCAAAATTATAATTTCTACTGCAGAACTCCAGCTGCTTTTATTGTTGTTTATGCTCATTATGTCCTGGCCTTGCTGCAAAATCCTCTGACCTGCTACGTCTGTCCAGTTCTGCTGCCATTTTCCAAACATCCCCTTTAACCAGGGAACATGAGTATGCCTTCTCTGGTCCTGGTGGTATTTGAACAGCATCGGTTTGGAAACCTTGGTTGTAGTAACTTCTGCCAAATACAAGCGCACACAGAGAACCACCATTCAAGGGAAAGAAAAAAAAAGCTGAAAAATATGGTAAGGGCACAATTTAAAAAATACAGAGATTTTATGGTGTTAAAATGCCAAAATAATTATGGGACGATGTGCCACTGACCCCTAGCCAGCTCCATCTCAGTCAAGACCTGACCAGCGAAGCCACTCACTTGTGTCTGCCAGACTGGTCGCGCTGCAGCGTTTCCATATTGTGACATAAAATTTTGCTAGGTTGAAACAGATGAAAACCATAATTTTTTACTGATGGTTTTTCTGTTACAACAGTAACAGTTGTGTATCTCTGACTTCACTGAAATATAATGTGTTGGAAATTAAGCAAACACTGTAGCTATTAGAAAGTAACACTTCAGAGGTGTAGCTGGACTAGGCAGTCTGAACTACTACGCACCCAGTGATGCTGGTCCGGTGATGATGAAGAGCAGCTACACTTGATCTGGTATTTATGAAGGAGGAATTAAAGGTTGTCTCCAAATAAATGTGCTCAGTCTGGTAGGAACCAGACACCGGAGATGTATTTTGCATTACTTTTGAATTGGGAATGTGACAGGGCAGGGATTTGCTTGTCAGCAGGGAATGGCAACAGGTGTTGTCTCTTCGGATATTACAGTTTTGGGATGAAGGGAACAAAACCAGGACGTTCCAGCATCCTCGAGATTTCGGTGTGCCGAACAAAAACGGGGCTGGCGGTCTTAAAATAGAACAAGATCAGCTGCATTACTTCGGTTTTGGGAGTATGGGGTTACATCCAAACTCCTCCTCCTCCTCACTGGCTCCATTGGTACCCACCTTAGTGGGGAGGAGGCTGTCTTTTCTATATCAAAATCCGGATTTCTGGTTTTGATGCGATAGAATAGAATGCTCCTGCATGTCGGCGGCAGGCTTTGGGGCTGTGCTCGCCCGCCAGGCCCGGCGGTGGTCCCCAGCTGCCCCGCTGTCCGCGCTGGCACCGCCGGTCCCTGCTAGCTGGGGGCGCCCGCTGCCCGAGCCGCCGGGAGGAGGAGGAGGAGGAGGATGCTCCAGTGGGGCTGAGCGAGCGTCTCCCCGCGGAGCCGCCTTTCCNTCCTGCATGTCGGCGGCAGGCTTTGGGGCTGTGCTCGCCCGCCAGGCCCGGCGGTGGTCCCCAGCTGCCCCGCTGTCCGCGCTGGCACCGCCGGTCCCTGCTAGCTGGGGGCGCCCGCTGCCCGAGCCGCCGGGAGGAGGAGGAGGAGGAGGAGGATGCTCCAGTGGGGCTGAGCGAGCGTCTCCCCGCGGAGCCGCCTTTCCGGGGTGCCTGCGAGCCGCGGGCAGCCGCGCACCCCCGCGCGCACCCCCGCGCCCGCCCCCTGCTCCCGACTGCGCTCCGGATCGGGCCCCGGGGAGCGGGGCTGCCCTGGTTCTCCCCTTCCCCGGCTCTGCCGGGGTCCGTCCGGCCTCCGCACCACCTGTAGCCCCCCCTTTTCCACCCCGAAGCTGGGCCGGTAGAGTGGTCGGAGCTGGGCTCTATCCCCATCCCCGGCCCGGGCTCGGGCGGTGCGGGCGCATCCTGCGCAGCNGCGGCGGCACCATGGTCCGGCCGGGCAGGCTGCTGCGGCTCCTGACTCTGCTGAAGTTGCCCTGCTGCCTGCTGGAGTTGCTGCTCTGGGAGGCGGCCCGGGGGCAGGAGATGTACGCGCCCCACTCCATCCGGCTGGAGGGGGACATCACCCTGGGCGGCCTCTTCCCCGTCCACGCCAAGGGCCCCCCGGGCGTGCCCTGCGGGGACATCAAGAAGGAGAACGGCATCCACAGGCTGGAGGCGATGCTCTACGCTCTGGACCAGATCAACAGCGACCCGGACCTGCTGCCCAATGTCACTCTGGGCGCTCGCATCCTGGACACCTGCTCCCGAGACACCTACGCGCTGGAGCAGTCCCTCACCTTCGTCCAGGCTCTCATCCAGAAGGACACCTCCGACGTGAGGTGCACCAACGGGGAGCCCCCCGTCTTCGTCAAGCCGGAGAAAGTAGTTGGAGTGATCGGGGCGTCGGGAAGTTCCGTGTCCATTATGGTGGCCAACATCCTCCGGCTCTTCCAGGTAGGGCTGCGCGGCGCCGGGCCGGGCGGGTGGCGGAGCTCCTTCCCGGCCGTGCCGCGGGGCTCTGCCCGCCGCTCTCAACTCCCCGCGTGCCCCTTCAGGTGCTTCGTTTGCCTCCCCGCCGGAGCATCTGGTCTCCCTCCCAGCCACCCTCTCAGCATCCTCCCCCGTCTCCCTTCTCCACGGTACATGGCACTTTCTGGATTTATCGCTCCATTTGCAAGAAGCAATCCGTGAAGGGAAAGAAGGGGGAGAAAAAAAAAAAAGGCGATGATTGAGATGGGTTTGCGTTAGAGAGAAATATGGCTCGGCAGAGATGCGGGCGCACGGCCGGGACGGGCTTCGCGCATGAAATGTCCGCGCTGTGCGGGGGCAGGGGGCTGGCAGCACCCCCCAGGGTCGGGGGGAGGCAGAGAGGGGCTTTCCCCGGCGGCGCTTGGCGGAGACGGGGCTGCGCTGGGCAACTCCAGGCACCCAGCAGCTGGGGCCGGGCTCCCTCTGCCCTCCGGGGGGGGGTCCGGAGGCAGCCCAGACCCGCAGCTGGCCGGCGGGCAGGGGGAGCACGGCCGTCCGGCGGGTGGCGGGCCGGGCTCCGGCTGCAGTCCGGGAGAGCGGCTCCGCTCCGCGGCTCCGGAAGCGCCCAGGGATGAGCGGAGCCGGCGGGGGAACGAAGCATGTGTGTGTGCGGGGGGGATGCGCTGCAGCGCTCGCCCCTGCCGCTGCCATCGTGCCCCGCTCGGCGCCGGGGCTCGGCGGGGCGCGGAGACCTGTGTGTGTGTGTCCCGGCTGTATCCTCCTGCCCATCCCCGGCGCCCCAAGCCCAGGAGAGGGCATCCGTGAGGGGCTGAGCCGGGGTTTGCATCCCCGGGGGTGGGGGTGTCCCCCCGCCTCGGGGCCCGGCAGCGAGGACCGGGTGCTCATCGGCGGCGATCGCGAGTGCAGCGACAGTGACGGAACCGCCACCAGATGCATCGTGAGCAGCGGAGTTTCTCGCTTCCTATCCTACGCCTTCGCATGCGGAAGGTGGTGGTGGGGGTTATTTTTGTGCAGCGGGCGGAGAGATTCCCCCGCTTTTCCCAGCTGGAAACTTGTGAGGTTTTCACGGCAAATCCACTCTCTGCTGTCATCAGCCGCCTTTCCTCCTTGTTCCCATCGGGCTGTCGGTGCCAGGTACGGCCGTCACACGCAGGACAAACGGAGCTATGTGCCTTTTCCCATCACTGCCCTTTGCACTGCCCAGCCGGGCTCAGTCCTGTCCGTTTTAATGAAAGAACAACAAGGATCTGGTTTTGTTTTCCTAGCTCGCCTTGCCCTCTTGGCAAATTAAAATGCGGCTTGTATTGCTTCTGGATTCGGTGGTGTACTGAATCTCTAACAATTTGTGCGGCTTTAATGTGCGGCTCTTCGTATTTGAAATACTACCTCTGAGAAAGCAGCCCCGGTTGCGTGTGCGAGCCAGCTTGGCATCGCTAGGTACGCTGTACTTATTTCTGTTCGAGACTTCTTACATTGCAAACACCCTTTCCTGGGCTGCAAAACAGATGATCTCATGTTCTGCTTGAGCTGGAGCCGAGAAGCTTGGAGGGACGCGAGCAGAGCTGAAGTTCTGCTGAAGTACTGGTTCAGCAGACGCCGATCTGCTGTAGGCTTCCACCAGGCAGTAGACAGAAATTAGGCAGCTGGTTTATACTGAAACTCATTCAAGAGCAAATCCTGGGCACTCTGTGCTGAGCCCTCACTCAGGAGGAAATCCTGGGCACTGGGAGCCATTCATATAATGCAACAAGACCTGCAAAATCTTTGGGGATAGGTTACATAATGGAGTTTGCAGAAAATAAGACATTTGGGCAATTTCTGCATTTATATAAAGCTAAACATTTTAATGTATTGTGACTAAGCATCTGCTCAAAACTGCTTTTTAACCAAATCATCCAGAAAGCAGGAACTGGGATGTACTGGGAGAGGTTTTACTGAATATGTATTCTGCAGCTCAGTTCTGCCTTCTTTAAGCAGATTTTTCATGCAACAAAACTGTTCCCTATTGTCCTCTCCTCCTTCAAAACACAGTTGAGAACATGTCCCAGCCAGAGAGAAATAAGAAGGAACGAACTATTTTGAGGGAGGAGGAGAACTGCACCTATTAAGCAGCAACTAAGTCCTGTTGTGTGGGGGTGGGTGAGAAGCCGGAAGTTATTGGGCGGGGGGGGAACCCTGAGCAACTACCCGACCACAAAAAAACTTGTTAACCTAAGTACTTTGAGATGCATGAGCTGTTGCAGGCAGCTTTTCTCATGGGTCACCATAGTTTTTAGTGAGCGTGGCAGTGTGGTGAGGGGTGTCTGAATGGTTCTTGAGCACTTACTTTTATGCCCAAACTGCCTTTTCCCTGACGTCTTATAGATGAGAACTCTTTCCATCTGTGGAGGCCTCTGCAAAGAAGTCTTGCTAGTGTTTACATTTCTCTGACAGTATCTTGGAAGAGAAGTATTTGTACTCTACCTTAATGTATGGAGGAAAGATATACGTAACCTGTACAGAGCACAGCGGGGTTTCCTCAGCCAGCTGTTGATGCTTAAGGGGCTTTCTCTCCAGGGTGGGTAGGTAAGATTGAGGCTCTTCATCTTCCCCTCGGCATGTGAAGTTATGATATCTCTGCATGCAGCTTGCCTCTCTGTGCCCAGCACAGGGGTTTGGGAGCATCTTCAGCTAATACCAACAGGTGGATCAGCAGGGAGAAAGAGCACCAAGGTCCTCTGGTTCAAATTCATCCATGTTTGAATTCATTACCATTTGAAGTTTTGTAGGTTTCCTTTGGTAAAAAAATGATGGGAAGGATCTGCATTAGACTTGGGCTTTTTCCTGTGTGATGAAAGCAGAAGTGTGTGTGTGTCCCACCTCCATCTCTCTCTCCCCACTTATGTCTGCACTGCACCTTTGATAAAAGATGATGGGAGCAGTTGGGGCAGGGGTTTCCCTGGAGCTGGGCATGGCACTGAGTCCCAGCTGCGCAGAGCTGCTGCTGGAGCGAAGAGAAGCCATAACCCCAACTCTGCCTGCCTTTGAGTGTGGTGCTCGTGCCAATGGGGCCAAGCTGCCGGGACTCAGGCGCAGGCAGAGCGGGTCATTGCTCTCTGAGTCACCCGGGATGCATTGGAGATGGGCACAGGCACTGCCAACGAGGGCAGTGTGTCTCCTCAGGCCATGTACATGAGGATTCCTCTTCCAAAATTACAACTAATGAGAGACGCAGCTGCCGGCACAAGCGCAGGGTTTAGAGGAAGGGGGAGGCTTTACACCCGAGTTCATGTTGATCATGGACGTGAACGGTGTGTGGGACCTTCCCTGAGTCACTTCAGTTAAAGTGTTAAGAGCATCCTGGCTGCGCACCGAGTCCTTCCTCAGCAGTGAGTTAGACCCCTGTTGGCACCGTTGGGTCTTTGATTCTCTTCTGAAGGCAACGTTCTCTCCTGTTGGCACCATTGGGTCTTTGATTCTCTTCTGAAGGCAATGCTCTCTCCAGTTTGGCAATGGCTTACTTTGGAAGGGGTCGAGCTGTGGGGGGCCTCTGGCTGGATGTATTATTTTCATATCTCTTATTTATCTTCATCCTCTTCAGAAGCGGGGATGCGAGCACCCTGGCAGGAGTTAGTGTGAGATTAACGCAGCCCTTTCTGAGCGCGTCCCTGTGTAGCCCAGAGCTCCTGCTCTCCAGGGGCTGTCCCCATCCCGGGCCTGGCTGGGGCGGACTGGGAAGCGCTGGGAGTGGGGCTATGTGGTGCAGCGGTCCTGCCCAGGGCCCCTCTTGGCTGCAGGGCCTGGGATTAATGCAACGGAAGGGATAATACTGTGTGTGGTGGACCGTGGAGATAGGAACGCGTGAATATTCAAGTATATCAAATACGGTGACTTTTTCAAAATACAATTCTATTAGAGCGTGCCAATAAATAGCATGCCGATTGTAAATTAAATATCTGTTCTAAAAATAAAACAGAAACAGTTTGGAAAGCTGCTTCCAAATGCATCAGGGAGTTCAAGGCAATATGTTTTTAGGCTGCTAGTTTTGCATTGAGAAAAAAAAATACTGTTACTTCACAGTGTCATAGTTTTCCTTACAAATTTAACTTCATGAAATTCAATAACTATGCTGAAAAAAAATTGCCAAATGTTTCATCTGCTTCATATTTTCTGGGAGTAGATCCATGCAATATGGGGAATATCAGCACACTGATTTCTTTTTTTATACTGGAAAACTAATTTTTGGACTCCCTTAGAACTACAGATTTCTCATTACAACCTTTAATAATGAACTAATTACTGCTTCAGGTTTCTGTCCTCGGTGGCCGTAATTTTAAATAGTCAATCAACAATCGTTCTTTCTTGTCCAAATACCTTTTTGCTTTTATCAGTGATGGTTCTTGCGGCCCATGGGGGTGCGTTACCAAGATCCTTCAGGGAACTTTTTAGAGACTAGCACGGGATAGAGGAGCATGACGAGATTGGGAGTCTAAGTCGAAACTTCCCGTATATCCCCTGGGGGCTTTTGGCTGTATTTCCATCTGCGGACACCTTCGTACTAAGAAGGATGAAAGTTGCAATCCCGCCTTCTGCTCTAGACACAATGAAGCCAGTAGAAATGTGATTATTCGGAAAGGAATACAACTGGAAAGTGCAGCTCTGAGCTGGATGCTAGTTTTTCCTTAGAAAAGGGCATGCGTTTCCCAGGGCTGAGTGAGGGCGCCCATCCTCAGGCTGGTATCAACAGGCTGTCGCTGCCTGAGCCCCAGCATTCAAGGTGCTGTGACTGGTGTCGATGGAGATTGTGGTTCTGTCTCAGCTTCTGCCAGGAGGGAATCAAACTTGGCTCTGGACAGCCCTGGGTGCCCATTCCTGCTGGGTTTGCGGCTGAGGCACAGGGAAGAAGGATGAGGGTGGGATCAGAATTGCTTTACAGAACGTGTGATCCCCTGATTTCAAGAGATTCTTCTCAAGTGTTTGGTTTTTAATTAATTTTATGCTGCGCATCTGAACAGCTTCTACAGACTCCTTCACTCATGCGTTTGCAAACTGATTGTTCCTTCCTCTCTCCCTCCCGTTTAAGTTTTCTCCAGGAATATGGGATATAGGCCCCAAGGTTTCCACTTGTCTGGGTTCTGGGTGCAAAGCCAGAGACCCACGTTGAGCCCCCTCCCGATGAACTTGGCTTAACGAGATAGCAGTAAATGGCCAATTTACCTGACTGCAATATACCTGCCACGGGGGGACTATGGGTTATTGCCGGTATTTAGGAAGAAACCTAACACACTTTAGCAATATTTTTCTCTAGATGCTAATATATTTTGAACTCATTACCTGTTTATTGCATTTTCCTCTTCTAACTGTTAGTAAGACAATGCTGGTGTTAGTAAATGGAGTAATGATTCATTTTTTTAAAAGATATTTCAGGAAAACTATGCATTTTTCAGTTAGACTCACATAAAGACTTTAACAAAAAGCTAAAATAGGAAATGATAAACATAAACATTAATTCTTTGCCTCTTTAACAAAAAAAAACAAAACAATTTTTGTGTTTCTCAGCAAGCTTTCATTTTCATCAGCCTCTAAATATTTGTTCTTGTTACTGATGCACTTAATACGTGTCAACAAGCCGAGCCATGCAGTTCTACTGTAATGTTGAAATACTAGGCTACATTTAATAGATGGAGAATCTTATTTTGCTTGTATAAATCAAAAGCAAAGGAAAATCCTTCCTTCAACAATTCACACGTTTCCATGTGGAGTTACTAATGGTTGGTTGTAGGTGCTATATATATATTTTTCTGGAACACAGCGTTTTGGAGGCAAAATTTATTTTCTTGACAAGGCAAAACTCAATATTAGCAATAATCTTGGCTCTTAATCTATTTTTGAGTGTTTCTCTGTAGATGTTAGATAGAAGGGACTGCGAAGAGTCATGTGGAAGACGACTGGCCCTGCCAGGGGAGGGACGATGGTGCTTCTGTGAGCAAAGGGTTTGCAGATACCTGGGGCTGGGCTGGGGGAAGCACAGGGGGAGGCTGCAACATGCCAGCTTGGACGGCGAAAGCGTGTATTTACCAAGTACATTCGTGCAATTCCCAATTCACTCTTTGAAATGAAATAAGGTGACCTCTTTGGAATGACAAATGGAGGGATCATTTCAAGGCATTAATTTTTATGAAAGCAATATTGATCTGGTTTTGAATCTCATAACACTAATACTGTAAAACTACATGGACTATATTCTGTATTTTATTCTATTAAATGACTTTTGCTTGGAGGCATTAAAACCATCCAACACAATACTCTGCATCGTAATATCAGATGTTGTTACTTCTATTTATAGTGATACTCAAATTAATCTCAATGAGTGACAATGCTGACTGTCCCAGACATAGGACTATGATGAATTTTATCATAATATTGGAAGATACGAAGCATGTAATTAAGGCTGTTTGGCAAGCATGGAATCCAATATAGTCAGGTCATTAGTGTGGTGGAGTGGGTATCCAGGCAGAGAGGAATCTGAAGAAAAACAAGTATTTCGAAAGCCTTCCTCCTTACTGATGATTCACAAGGTCCTGTAAAGCTGAAGGCAGCAGAGGTATCCTTAATTATCGCCAATTTAGCTGAGAGTAAAGCATCATCCTCTTACGGACCACTAAAATGTGGTGGCCCTGCCCTGCCCCAGGCACTGGTCACTCCTGCACAGTCCTTTTACCGTGCTGGAGTAACTCTCACACCTGCAGGGCTAGCATAGCTCTTCATGTGATGGTACTACATTGGGAAGAGAGACTTCAAATGACAGCAATTAATATGTAGGCATGGTCTAAAAGCTCTTTAATTTCTGTGTTCCCGTGTCACAGGGCCACCGTGCCTCCCCACTTCAGTATTGCCCAACATCCATCTGATTTAGTCCATATGGTGGTAAGTGATGCTTCTGCTGGGTCAGTTGGGATGTTGGGGAGAGGCATTGTCATGCCGTATGAACGCAAGTGTGTTGCAGAGTATACATCCTCTTATTCCTTGCTGACGGGGTAATGCAGCCAATGCCTCACTTCCAGGTACTTTTAAATGAACTTGGCAAGTGTGCCAAAACCCCCATGAAGTGCTCCTAATTAGAGGTTGCCTTTCTCCTTGCGTTGAGATCATGCGAAGCGCTTGGACTACCTGGCCTCTGATTTAAATGGGAAGAGAAGGCGGACTTGGGAGCGAGACCTTCGCTCGCAATGCCATGCGCTGCCTGCTGTGGCACAGATAAAATCTTTTCCTGTGTAGGGCACATCAAATATCTCTATTTTTGTTAAAAGGCTAGCCTGACCTGTGGGGGTGGAGGGGACAGAAAGGAGCAGTCTTAGGTTGCAAGATTTCATTTTGATGATGGTTCTGCTTAGTGTCTATGAACACGTTTGTGTGTGTAGGTGTTTTATATAAATATATACCTGCATATATCTAAAAAATATATTTTTATACTGTAAACATAAGTGACCTGTCTTTTAACAGCTGGCTTAGGGCTAAGGCTGGGAAGGGGAGAGCAGACAGGAGCCCTGGACCATGGCGGGTGAGGATGGGATGGAGCATACCTCTGCTTCCATTGACTACCGTTGTTGTCAGTGTGCCCGCAGTCCTGTCACCTGCTTGTTTGGCTTTTCCATTCTGTCTGTCTTGCATTATTATGATGTTAGGACTCAGAAGAATCAATGATGTGTGATTAATAGAGCAAAGATGTGTTTTATTAATACAGAGCCACCTCAAAGGCGTTCAGCAGTACAGTCAATGGGTTGTGTTCAGGCTTGGCTCTTCCTACCCAGGAAGTGAGTGAAGGGAGGACAGGCAGAAACTGTGATGGAAAACAGGGGGAAGAGCCCAGAGAGGTGGGTGTGAGGCTGGTGCAAGGTGAGAGGGTGTTGGAAGGAGGATGCTCCGCGGGACCAGCTCTCCCTCTCCTCCACCATCAGGAGCCTCAGCTCTTCCCCCAGCAGAAGCTGGGGTGGCTTTCCATCCCCTGGCACAGGTAGAGAGGATGGACAATGGGGCTGTGGTGGTTCTTCCCTTTGTGGCAGGCTACTGGCCATGTGCTTGCCACCTTGATTTCTGCCTAGAGGCCGCTCTGAGGCGTCAAAGCAGGGAGAGTCAAGGGGTGGAGGAGCGGAGAGTGGTCACTGTGCATTACCCTGGTAGGGGCGGCTGGAAGCATCTGAGGTTGATTCTGGTATCAGCACAGCTCAGATCGGTGACACAGGAGTCGCAGGGAGGACACAGCCCTGTTGGTGTGTCACACTGTGGGTAACTGGCACGGGCTGCTTGCCTTAGCCCAAGGGCAATGCCTTGCTGGAGCTGCTTTACTCCTTCCAGTTCAAAAGCCAAATAATCTGGACCAGGCTTTGGTGTGGTCCCTGTGCTCCACCACATGCTGTAGTTGTGCCCTTAGATCTTGCTCTTACAGATTTACAACTGTTTTTGGCCTTTCACTTGTGGGTATAACAACTGCTGACAAAGCCAAAACCTTAAGCTGTAGCTGTCCTGAAAAATGACTCTGATCCAGGTTCTCCTCAGGTGGGTTGATACAAACCCATATCTCCACATTCTTGGTTAGAGATTTGACCTTTCGGTGGCTGACAGCAGGACATGGCAGCCAGCCCGGTGCTGATGGGGGTGCCCGCAGCCCCTGGGGTCCAGCGAGACCAGCCCCGTGGGACGCGCGAGCATCACCATGTCCGGTGCTGCAGCCTTCATGGGAGCTGAAGGGCGAGCTCTGCGCTGCCTTTAAACACCCCTTCTCACTGGAAACGTTAAAAAAAAGTTGATTGTGGTGTGGTTTCCAGGGTTAGCTGGAAATGCCACCCTTTTTGTTCATAAACCAAGATTCAGTTATAGAAATGACAGTGTAAAAGTGAATATATATCCCTGCATATGATTTTTGTAGCAGCTATTTGTTACTAGCCTACACAAAGGCCCTAATCCTAACTTTTCTTAGAAGAGTGCCCATACATAAATAGGACTATAAATACAAAGATTGTACAGGATGGAAACACACACTTACCTTAGCACAATTTTCCAGTGTTTTCTTTGGATGCTCCAGCTCTGGCTGATGTGGGTGGGAAGGCAGCAAGCTGGATGGGGACCTGCCTGATCTGGACTGATTCAAGCGGTCCCTTGTCCCTTTGTCCTGGTACCATCCCCTCAACCTCCCGCTCTGACCCCCGTGGGTGCTCCCCTCTTGTGTTCTGGGGGTGGGGGTTATCAGTGTGGCTCCTTCCGTGGTGGTTCTCCATCCTCCTGGTGAGTCACTGGTGGGAGATGGGCTGGTCCTGGCAGATGCTTGGCTATCTTCTTTTATAAACTTTTCTGAAGAATATTCTGCAAGCTCCACAAAAGACTTTTTTTTTCTTTTTCCTCTTAATAGTCAGCTTTTATCCTCTTTGCTGGAAATTTTCCTGGTGGTGTTTTGACTGTACTTTCACAGCATGCTCCGAGGCTTAAGTGCAACCAAGGTGCAATAGGTATATCTTCCTGAAGCAAGACTTTTGCTCTCCCCTCTATGCTGGAAGTTGGGTACCAAAACTTAGAGGTTTTGAATACTTTAGTGAGAGAGATTTATCCACAAGATTAACATTCACACAGCTGGGACTTGTGAAACTCCACCTCTCTGATTCAGGCTGGAGATGTTAGCCTAAATTTCCAATGGTCTGGATGGGTACTAGTGGCTCTTTTCAATTCTCTCTTGTCCCAGTGATGCATTTCCTGTCCAGACTACCTGTGTTAAAAAAAAAAAAAAAACAACCCAAAAAAACCCCCCAAAAACCCCCACAAGAAGTTGGCTTCCACAACAGCCTTTGTTTTAAGAACTGAAAATTTTCCAGATGAAAACAAGAAAATCCCAATTCTCTCTATTCAGTATCTCTGATGGAGATGACAGGGTTCAGGATCTCAGGAGAGATGTGCCTACATCGTCTCAGATGGAAACGCGTGGGTTCGGTGCCTCACAAGTTTGTTTTCTCTGCTGCCATTTTAGAATTTGTGTAGAGTAACATTCTGCAAGCTCATATGCAGAAGATTTTCTAATAAATTTATTATTTCATAAAGATTTTAATAACAGTAATTATGCATTCATCAGAATGGAGATTTGTTTCAATGTCATTAAATTCAGCCTCATAATTATATGCATGGTATTTTTGCACAGAGCACAAACTGAGTGCAATTGCTTTGTAAATGTAGTGCAGCACTTGGCGACACAGGAGGAATTTACATCTTTGCAGGATTGTCGTCTCCAGCTATTGGCATCTTCGATATACCAAGAAAAAATGGGACAGCAGGAAATTTTCTTCTGTGAGAATGGAGGATTTGGGCCTTAAGAATTGCAGTAGGTTTCTATTTCCAGCGACAGCAAATGATCTCCTTAAAACAAGCTCACAGATAAGATGCAAATTGTGGGGTGTGGAGGTGGCGGTTGTGCCACAGCTGATGGGATTGTGCAGAACCGCACAGACGGATTGTGGGGGTCCCTCCGGGAGCCCTGTGTGCACACCCTGTGGCAGCCACCCTGCTCACCCTGCTCTGGAAGGGCTGCTAAGGCTGACATAAATTCACTTTTGACATAAACTTATAAATTATTTTTGTGATAAATCTATACTGCTTTTTTTCAGACACAAATTTATTTTTTGGCATCCTGAGATAAATACAGACAAGTTAGTTTTTAAAGTTCTGCTGTTGGCAAAGGAAGCTAGACTAGATGGACTGCAACTCTGATAGGAAATTCCCTTTTCACTGTGGATGTGGCCCTGGGAGAGCCACGCATTTGCTGCTTTCTGGTTACCCCTGCTTGATAAACCCAGCTTGGTCAGCTTAATCAGGATTTTTGTTTTCAGTCAGGATATCAGAGACCACTAATATTTAATCCCAGTAATACAAGACTCCATGTAACACTTAATTTGAACACTGAGGACGGACGTAAGTATATACTCCCTAATTTAAAAGTGAAACAAAGATCATCTTTTTTTCCAGGATGAGCTCAACTGGCTGTAGATAGATCTCTAATGCTCATCTTGAGTTGTGACAGTGTGTCCTGTGTATCTCAGTACTTAATTTCCATGTTAAAAAATTAAATAAATCAAAGGCAACTTGATCAAATCCTGCATATCAGCCTGTATCTTGTGTATCTCAAGGACAACGCAGAGTTTAGTATTCACTGTGTTACATTCTCCATTGATTCCCCAGGCCACAGCCTTCAGCATTTAAATTTTCTTTGACACTCATGTCCATAACCACCTCTCTTGTGCTGTAACACGTATTCCGGCAATGTCCAACACTTGCTGCTTCTCTTTCTGAAAAACTTCAAAGTTCAGAGCTTGCATCTCTGCTGATGCAGCCAGGACAACCTGTGTCACCTCCTCGCCATCCTGCCTTTGCTATTGCCTGTAAAATGGAGTTGATAGAGGCCCCTCGAGTGTATTATTAATGTAACCTTCCTTACCGTGTCCTTTCCCCCTGCTGTTTCTCTTGCATTTTCCATCCCTACATGCAGGGATAACCCTTCCCACCCTGCCTGCCCTCACACGGGGACATATAGGGACCATGGCTTCCCGGGGGACCACCCCCCTATTCCTGGTTAACACGGGCTGAGGGCACAGGTGGGTTTATTCAATGTAACAAAGTGATTATGTATGGCTGGGGCCAAGTTCCCTGCTGATGGATGCGAGTGGAGCTCTGACAGCTTATACCAGCTGAAGCTGTGGCTTTCTTTTCTATGTATTCCCTTTGGAAAGGGTACATTCCCCAGTTCTGTGATCTTTGGGGCATCGTGTATGCTGAGATGCCCTCAGCATGTGGTCGTTTCTCATATTCATCTCACAATGAAGAGATGAATATGAAAGAACAAGATACAGGTTAACGTAATGTATGGCTGAAAGCTAATAAATTCTCCTGTTGTCTTGAATTTAATGACAGCTCTTAAGAGCCTAGGCAGCATCACCGCCAGTTTTAGTTCTGCTAGTGCCTTGCCACCAGAGAGACAAGACTAAATGCCTGGAGTTGTTTCCCGTGCTGATCCCATCAAGATGGAGTCCTAATAGGTAGGATCAAGGCCAAATCCCATTTAATAAAAAAATGGCAGGAGTAAATCAAAAGTTAAAGGGAATCCGTCATCTCAAATTTGGCTGGAAGTTGTTATTTTTATAGAAATATAATCCAGCACTAATAGAGATGTTTTAGTGATTTTTTTTTTTTTTAAAGAAGGTAATTTTGCGGTAGTACTTGAATGCACAGATATGATACTGACAATAAACTTTAATTAAGTGACTTTTTGTGGTTTTGTAGTTTTTCTATCTGACAGCAGTACAGAAAATCTCAGAGTATTAGCAAGGGAAAGGAAATTATCTCTTTAAGGTGCGTATACCGTTACTACAGTGAAGGATTCTCAAAAATGGGAAAGGCTATTTTGATGTCTTGATTCCCCAGCAAGTCTGTGGCAACTGGGAGCTCTATGCCCGTCCCAGTGCTTGAAAACACTTCCTGTAGTACAGTGTTAGTGTCCTAGGTAAAGGGATTTGTGCACTGTACGGGATTCTGGAAGTTGACACAGAAAAAAATTAATTTTCCGTCTGCCTGCAGCAACTGTGATGGCATCAGCCCTTAGGGAGTTACAGCTTGTTTTCGCTTTATTAGCTAAATTGGATATGTGGAAATGGAGAAATGACTTGACTTCTTCAAGCCTTACAGAGGATGTCCGGGGCTGCCGCAGAAGTCAGTCTATAACACGCTGAGACCTGAAACACATCCCAGTGTGCGAGCGGGTGGATGGTGTGCGGGGCTGCAGAGCAGAGGTGCTCGCGTCCATTGAAAGGCAGCTTTCCAGCTTCAGGAATATTTTTTTTTGGTGATATGATAAACTGTGAAGGGCATTAAATCCATGAAGAAATGAAAGAAATCACAAATACAGTTTTTCCCACCTGTGATAAATGTGTTTTGCTAGAGAATCAAATTGTTATTAAAAAAGCCTTCAAACCCTGTGCTTATTTTCTCAGGAAGAATCTTCTTATATTTCAGAAGGAAATAAATACCTCTAAGCACAAAAGCTCTGAGGAATGAGGCTGTTCACTCTTCTATAAAATGTCCTGCTTGAGACAAGCCAAGCTTTTGCTGCTCTCTCTAAGAAATCCATCTGTTAGTGAAGTCATAATTGCGTATTCAAATGTGCATTATATGGCTGCATTTATGATAAATGCACGTATGTGAAATAAAGCCCGTATTTGTTTCTGAGCACGGCTCTGTGCTGTGCTATAACCCTGCACTTAGTGTTTAAATATGTAATGACTCTTTTCCTCATTATTGTAACCCAGGGGTTGATCCCAGCTGGAAACTCTTCCCAGTCCAGGTGCCTATGCCCTATGCAGAATCCAAGCAGGGCCACCAGCCATCGCACCGCGGGTCGGGGGCTCCTCTTAGGGGCAGTGGGGTGCCTTGGCACGGTAGCCAGTGAGTAAATGCTGCAACAGGCAGGTAGCTGAGGTTTAGCATTCAGGCTTTCAACTATGAATAAAGTTGTTAACAGTTTATCAAAAATATGAACTGTTCCATGGGGCGAACTAGCTGATTTGTGGTACCTCTATGTGGCAAGTTACTATATGTGTTTCTATGCAATGCTTTATTTATACATATGGCTTTGTTTTTCCTTTCGGTACTCTTTCAAATTGAATTTTTTAGCAATAAACGTGTGTGCGTCTCCCTCTTCCCTCCTTCCGCTGTTCCTCACTCAGTTCCTAAGCAGTCTGGAAAATTCGTCTGACAGTTGATCTTAATCTCCAGTGTGAATTTTAGATAAGATGCTCTTGGGTTAATGAAATAAAGTTTTTTTTCTTGTGCCATTGAAAGGTATCGTTAAGCTAGCTAAACTAGCAAACTGTTCTTTTTGTCTTTCCTACTGTTTTTGTAGAGTATGTTAAATCTTATCACTTAAATTATAATAAATGTGGCCCACATTAAAAAATAACAAAAATAATGACGAATAGCTTAAACACACAGAGAGGAGAAAACACGATCTTTCTCAATTGAACTGCGTTTGTTCTGTTCATGAATCTTTCTGTCATATTTGTTGACTGAGATTTTTTTTTTTTTTTATTTAATGTGCTCCATGAAGACAAATTAAGAATGCTGGTTATTTAATGAAATGAAATTGCACTGAGGTTTGTGCTGCTTTACCTCTCGGTTTTGCGCTTTGCGTTATACCTGGTATCCTGGAAGTTTCTCAGTGGGGCTGAGGTTTGCCGAGAGGCGAGATGGAGCCCAGGCTGTTACGCTCGTTAGGCTGCAGAATTACCTGGGGAAGGCTGGAGACACACCCAGGGCTGTGGAGAGTTTGGGGATTGTCAAAGCCAGTAAGTGGAACTAAAGTACATTTCCAGTTCCTCCCATTTTCATTTTATCCCAGCCTATGTCTGAAAACCAAATCATTATATTGATTGTTACTATAAAACTTAATAAGACGTTTTGTTTTTAACTGGTGGCAGTCTTTTGGAGAGTGTTTCAATGAGGAAAATTAAATTTACAATGAATTATTCAGACCCTTTTTTTGCGGTCATCCTTCTTCCCGCACCCATGCTCTTTGCGTGATACTTCTCCCATGGTCTACGTTTGCAGGGTCAATTCTTTAGTTTGCTCTGGGGTGGCTGAATCCATGTTGACTTTGGTTGACCAGTGGACAATGTAGGGATGCTTTGGCCATCCTGTATTGGGAGCGTTTTCTCACGGTCCCCTGGTGGCACTGGGGCAGTTGATGGTATGGGACCCAGTGACTCCATTGAAAACCTACCTCATGCCTTATAGCGAGCCTGTAAGGAAAGTCTCTGTCTGTTGAGTGAATTACCTGGGATACTTATCGCAGGAAAAGGGCATATTCAGGCTAAATGACAGCCTGTCACTGCACAGAACAAAACACTCTTATAAGCTACAGCAATTTTAAAAATAGAAACCAGGGAGAAAATGGACTTGAAGGTACATCGCACTCAGACAGACGGGAATTGGTCCTAATGGGCCTTGAGCTGTGCTAGGGATGGAGGGCTGCGAGTGCAGCAAGCTGCAGGTGGGACCAAAGTTGCTGCTCTCATTTGTCTCCCCTTATCAAATTTATTTTAATTCCTAATTTGGACAAAGAACTCCCTCAGATTTGGACTTTTCCTCGTTTGGCTGATGTGGGGGGTTGCTGGTGGACAGGCTGTGTGTGATGGGGGAATCAACCAGAAAAACATGGCTCCTCTGTAGGACTTGCTTTATTTTGCAAAAAACTTGCACCATATGAAATCTGTTGGCCCTAGATTAGGTAATATCTGATTTCAAAAAGTAATACATGGCCTGGCTCCTGAGTCTAGCAGATGAGCACTTGCTGTAAGCCTAGGAAAGACGGAGATGTGATTTTTACCTACTCCTGCCCGCTCCTTGCTCTCAGTCCTGTGAGCTTTCCTGGTGAGCCCCCCAGCAGCCCCTGCTCGTACCCAGGGACCGGCCAAATAACTCCCCCATTGCCCGGGACCCCCCGTAGGTGCTCAGACCGGTCTCCCTGCAGCCCGGGGATGTGCGGCAGATCCCCAGTACTGACAGCCGGGCTGAGCAGGGTCTGGCTGTTCCTTGTGCTTGGGTGGGGAGGAGCTCTCTGGAGCCTTTCAAACTTTTTGGCAAGTCTATTGTCAAAACAGCAAAAAAAAGGAAGAAAAAAATATATGTTTTCTCTCCAGGTCATTTTTTCCCCCCTCACCTCTCTCCCAGTGCTCACATAAATTAAGCGAAATGTGGTACAATTGGAATCTGTTTTCCTAACCAGTTGGCAAAGTGCAGTACGTAGTATATACTATTAAAGATGAATCCATCAGCAGATGCAAGACCCACCAAGCACTTCACTTTTTTTTTTTTTTTTTTTAAAGCATACTGCTCATTCTTAATATCAGGCATCACAGATGTAAGAAAAATATTTGGAAGAAATTGTTTAGGTTTTTTTGACCTATAAAATATACCCTGTCATAGAAATCAGGGTGTAACTCAGCAGAATTTGTGTGTAGTGTATAAATCCTTCACCACGAGGACTATCCTAAGTACATGCGTCTGGAAGGCCATCCAGCAAGGTTTTGACCTCAAGTGGGGCTTCTAACTGCTAGTATAATACTAAAAATATACAAATTATTGTAATGACAGTGCATAAAGAGCTGGGTTTTTTGGCTGGAGTGAATTTGTCAGCAGAATTGCAGAGATTACCCTTACTTTAGGATTTTGCTCATTGTCTTTCAGAGATGAACGCAAAATCTATCAATAAATAAACAACTCAACATTTTCTTCCACAGCTTTCAAAAGAGAGAAACACTGCCAATGGTCAAACAGACCAATAAAGTGAAGTGTCTTCTCATGCAAAAGAAAATCCTGTCTGCTTTTAACACAGATTAATCTCTGACTGCCGGGATTGATGACTTTTCAACATACCGTTTCTTGGCTTGAGAATCCCAGTTGATCAGGAGAACGATGCACGTTATTTTGGCAATTTATTATTACCTTTATTGGTTTTGGTTGGCTGGATGCACTGGTATTGTCAACAGCTTCAATGTAATGGTAGATGGAAAGAGTTGTGGTGAAATCTGGTTTCTCCATTGGCTAATACTTGTGCCTAAAGTAGCTTTGGGCATGAGCCAAAGGCGGTATGGGTGGACACGGAGTGGTGAGTCTTAACCCCAGCCTGCAGGAGGATTAGTGCCTTTTTCTTGGCATTACAAAGGGAATCAATGATATCTTTAACTTCTGTGTAAGAAACCTTATCCCTGAAGCGTCAGAAGTAAAACCTGGCTTTGGAGCTTCAGAAATGCGGGTGGTTGTTGCTGGAGCTGTGTTAGGACCAGCTCACTGACGTTGGTTTGAGCACTGTGAAAATCCATCCTACTGAGATTGTGGGGATTGCTGGGATGGAGCCTAACGGGAGGCAAATGTGTTCTGGCATTAGATTTTTTCTTTGTGTTAAAATGAACTTCTCAGGTTAATTAGTTGACCCCCCCCCCAACTTTGCACTTTATCATTATGTATCTCCAAATGAGTTTGTAAATTCACACCTTGTTGACAGGAACATTATTCTGGGGAGCAGCGATCACAGCTTGGCTGGTAATGTGTCGAACCAACAGCATCTAGGAGGTCCTGGTGAGACAGGAGCACTGCACCGGAAAAAGCAACAAATAGAGCTGTCTAGATAAAAGCAGAAAAGTGATCGTATGCTTTATTTAAGATGTGATCATGCTCTTCAGATTTTGGGGACTGGCATTTTTTTGTAAAAAAGCCCCTACCCAGTCAGAAAAAAACACTTAAAATTCCGTATTTTTTTAAAAACTTGCAGACACAAGCCTGCCCAAAAGGCTCAAAACTCAAAAACATTGTGAAGTTTTAAGACAATTATTTTAATGTAAGTGTAGATTCTTACAGTAACTCATGGCTATGGGAACTAGGATTATTATGCAAATACAGTAAAATTACAAAGCTCTAACTATGCTGTAAGATGCTCTAGACATTTCTCAAGACTTCCTCCAGTACAGGAAAGAACTTAAACTTGAAAAAAATGTATGTTTATAGGCAACTTTTAAATTTTCAATCAGTAGATTTTGGCACTTTGACAAGTGAAGGTAGGCATGTTAAAAATAAAGAGGTCTCATGGTCTCCAATTTAACAATCCTCACTAGTTCAAAAAGCTGTTGAAATCTGATTAAAATCTTACATAGTAAAAAATTGTACTTCTGTGGTGTATGAAAGAGAGGGTGTAAAGATAATTTACGTGCGCTGGAGTCCCATCAGCGACCTCAGCTGTGGAGCCTTGTGGACCTACCGCCTTGGTGGTTTTGCACTTTTCGACTCTCTCTCGTATTTAGTTCACTAATCCAGCGCTTCGGCTGGTTATTTTGGCACCCCAAGTGCTTGATCCTGTTCAAATAGTTGACATCCTCTCAGTGCATTAATTCCTCTCTGGCATTATGATGATAAAGTATTGATGAGAAAACCTGGAAGATTAAGACTTGAACTGAGTAAGAGTGGGACTAACCTTAATTAATGCGTGTTACTGTTTCTTCTATGAGAGTTTATCTGCTCTTAATTAATGTTGTTCAAAGTACATTATAGATACGTGATTATAGACTTATTTAAAAAAGCAATGGTGAGTAGCTGTCACAATCCAACAAAAGGTATACTCAGATGGCAAGGAGAAAAGGTAGTTACCAATATGGCTAAGTCCTCTGCACTGCGGGAACCCCACGAGGTGACGACTGGCTGTAGTTGACCTCGCTGCCTCTGCATTAAATGGAAATTGAACTGAGCAGCCTAGTGAATGTTTTTCAGTTTTGCCAGTTTTTATTGACTCCTGTAATTGTCCTAATGAGACACCGCATTTAAGTTGTCTAGCCTCTCCCACCCACTATTTTTTCTCGAGCTTTTCTGATCGCCTTTTTTTTTACATGGGCTGTTCTCGTACGCAGTTCTTTACATTAACGGTTTTAAAACGACAGTTCTTCTATATCTTTTTTAAAATGTTCGCTGGGGAATTATGCTTCAAACAGGGAAATTGTATGTTTCATTATCAAAAAGGTTTCAGGCTTTATCAGAGCCTTTTTGTTATAGTTGTCATGGAGGTTTTTGTTATTATTGTTAAATTGAATAATGGGGAGGAACCTGTTCTTAAGTCTTTGTACAAGAACTAAAATTTAAATCCAGAGAAATCTGCTCTGTTTGTAAAAGTGACTTTTTAAGGTTAAATGCATTTAGTTACAATCATTGGAAGTGCAGTTTTGTTACTTTATCTGAATTAGATAGCAAGGGCTTTTGCAACTGTAATAAGGGAGGATTGAATCCAACTTTCAAATGTAGATAGAGTATCTGGTAGTTATTTTTCAGGGCCTCTTATTTCTTGGTAATCAGACGAAACCCTCCCTTGACCTCCCAGGGGCTGGTACAGAGCCCTAGCAGGGATGAAGTCTTTTGGTAGTGGCATGGAAAGAGATGCTTCAAAAAGACCTGGAGGTGGGTCTTCTTTGTAGTCAGTAGAAAACACGTGCCTTTGGGTGGGGAATGAGATGCTCTGCAGGCAAAGCAGGTGGGACCCATCACCCTGTTCGGGGCCCTTAGCAGGGACAGGCTGAGCAGATTTTACTGGCACTGCTCCTTCTCCAAAAATGCAGGAGCTCCATGATTTGAGCCAAATAACTGTGGACTGCTTTCCTCTAGTTTTACCTGGTTAATACGGGCAGCGCGGCCAGTGCTGGAGCATCCTCAACCACAGCTCATTGATGGTGGCTCCAGCGTCACCTCTACGGAAGTGTGCTCTGCACCAGCAGCTCAGCTGGAGTACCATGAAGCTGGAAACAAAATCACTCTGCTGGAGATGGGATGCTAATTATTATTCTGCATGAGCTCAGTATTATTCACAGCCATCAAACATCCCTGGGACAGCAACAGCTCCCGATTTCTTGGGGCTGGGACGGAATCTGAATAAGCAATAAAGAGATTAAAAGCTTGGATCTGAGTGAGCTCTTGCTGCTGGGAGTCACCGCAGCAAGAAAAGCAGAGGCAGCGGAGTGCAACCTTTGTGAAATGTGGGTCAAATTCAGCAAATAGTTTTGAAATAGTTTTGTCCAAAAAAAAAAAAAAAAGTAGAGGAGTAGTTTGAAAATGTAAAAAAAAAAAAATATCCGTTTCAGCATATTCAGGCTACCGCAGACTTCAGGGAGCTCCTACTTTAGAGAAAGCATGAAATGTAAATACTGTATATAATGCTTACGGTGACCATCATACTTATTATGCCTATGAAATGTATCATTTTTTTCCTTTGGATGCTGAAATTTGTTGACAATCAGGAATAAGAAGAGTCCCCCAGGATTGTTTTGGTGTTAACGCTGTGGGAACTTTCCTTGTAATTACCCCACTAAGGCAAATTGCAGTAGGCATTTTAAAATAACAAGTTTAGAGACTGACCTTTTTAAAAGGCTTTGATGAAAGATGTGAAAAATTGGAATTCATTATAATATTTCTAATTTCCCGACATTAAAATGGGAAAGGCTTTCTCAATGTGCATCTTCTCAAATAGTTATCGTCAACTGTCCTAGTTTAACAAAGGTCTCTTGACTCTATGCATGCCAATGAACTTAACTATTGAATTTATAAATCGGTGCTAATATATGCTCTACAAAAGGAAAGGATTTCTTTCTGTGTATACATTGCTGTCATACGATTCATTACTGTGGTATAAATGTCTGAATGGGTTTGGTCTAAAGGTGCATAAATACATTTAAATGGATTTAAAATTAGGACCACTAAAATAACTACACACATCCCCTAAGAGCGTTTTGGGGTAAAATTAAATTCAGGACACAGAAAATATAAAAAAACCTATACATATGTGATTATATATGATTTCAACATTGTTATTATTTGTTTTTTATTTGAAGTCATACGAAAGCACAAAAATAATTCTCAAAGCAATTTCTAAGAGGGTAGGGAAGGTAAACAAAAGCACCTGAATGCTGTTTACTCTTGAGAAGAACAGGCAAAATCCTGGTTGGGTGCCAGTTTGTTTACTTTCCTGTGGGAGGGGTTGTTTGGGGGGGGGTTTCTCATGGACTTGAAAGACCCCGACCAAACCCATTCTTCAAGGCTTTGTTTGAAGACACAATGAGACAGTCCCTGCTCTAAAGAATTTACCATCTAAGCAGAAAAAAAACAAAGGGATTGGAGGAAAGATGTATTATCTCCCTCTTGCAGATGGAAAACTGAGAGGCATAACAGATTAAGTGAATTGCCTCTGATCATTTAAGACAATCTGTGAGAGCTGTGCACTGAACTTGGATAATGTAAGTCCCCGAAGAGAGACACGACCACTAAATCATCCCTCCCCACCCAGCCCACGGGGGAGAAGGGAACGAGCTCTGATGGGACACAATTGGGGTTGTTCCGCCTGGAGAAGAGAAGGCTCCGGGAAGACCTTATAGCAGCTTTCCAGTCCCTGAAGGGGGCCTACAGGAAAGCTGGGGAGGGGCTGTTTGCAAGGGCATGTAGCGATAGGACGAGGGGCAATGGTTTTAAACTAGAGCAGGGCAGGTTTAGATTAGACATTAGGAAGAAGTTCTTTACAATGAGGGCGGTGAGACACTGGCCCAGGTTGCCCAGAGAGGTGGTAGAGGCCCCATCCCTGGGGACATTCAAGGCCAGGCTTGATGAGGCTCTGAGCAACCTGATCTAGTTCAAGATGTCCCTGTTTAGTGCAGGGGGGTTGGACTAGATGACCTTTAAATGTCCCTTCCAACCCAACACTTTCTATGATTCTTTTCCTTCTGCCTTGCTTCTAGGGCTCAAGATTCATGCCCTGTTTTCCTTGGCATCCTCTGCGCTGCTTGTAGCGTCTCTAAGGCCAAAGTCTTCCCTTTGGAGGAAGAGTGGGTTATGACAACTGGTTTGTTTTCCTGGTGCCTTGAGATTTCTTGCTGTCAGGTGAATGTGTTGACAGTAAGCCAGGTAATAAAGGTTAACGGTGGGTGAAAAGGATAGATCTTAAGCACCTGTTGCTGTTTACTGACAAAATTGGGTATAAAACTGAAAGGATCAAAATATCAATATAGGAGAAAGTTCCCTTTAGACAAGAAAAAAGGGAAGGAAAACAAGTAATGCGGAGTAGCAGTACAGTGTGTCTAAGGAGGGAGCCAGGCTAAAGCAGGTGGGAAATGGAGATGGATTAAGGAAACTGTGACACAGATGGGATCAATCAGGAGGCAAACGAGGAAGATGATAAATGAGAGAGGAGCTGGCTCTGGGGAAGGAGAGTGGCAGGAGATCAGCAGAAGGGACTTGAGGAGGAGCATGGGGAAAAGAGCATGTTTTCATCAGGTGAGCAATAATCCAGACTGACTTTGGGTAATTGCTGTTGTTGCAAGTTGAATGTTCAGGTACTGTAATGTGCCGTATTTATAGGATATGTCTTTGAAAGAAGCATCAGAAGATAATCTCAGTGCAAAAGGCCCTTTAGCTTTCCTCTCCAGAGATACTTCCAGTGTTCTTAAAAATAAAAGGTTGAAACTTTCCAAAGAAAATTCCTCTCTTGCCATGAAGTATCTGAGACCCGAATTTCTCCCCATTAATTCCCGTCTGTCATCTTTTTTTCTCTTAAGACCCCGCAAATCTGTATGTTAAACAGCCCCTTGGATGGGCAGAAGAAACTTTTATCTCATGTACTGATGTGCACCTTCACCAGGGTGTTGGTCTGGGCCTCAGGGGCTGGATGAGAGTTTTGGCATCGATGAATCTGACTTAGTAGGAGAAATCTCCTGTCTTGCAAAAGAAGTTTGGGTACTGGTTCTTTTTTTAGTGGAGTAGCAAGTATATCATATGCACCTTAGGGAAGAGGAGGAGAGGAAGAAAAGGAGCACTTTGGAGTTCCTGCTGTGAATTTTCTACAAAGAATGACTTTAAATGCACTTTTTTGTAATGCATGACTTTATTTATTTTCAAAAAGGCTGCGTTATTAAATTTGGCTTTGTCTGTGCAAACAAACATGAATTATTTTGCTAGCTCAAGTGTCTTCTCAGTCACCCATAAATAAGAAAATGACTGGAAAGTACAATTGATCAAAAATGATGCATTGAGTTTTTCCCTACAAGGGGGCCATTGAATTGGGAGTTTTGTCAGGTCATGAATTTCTCACTCATGCACAGAAAGCCTTTCTCCTTCAAAACTGCATTTCATAATAATATCTTTGTTTTCTGCAAATGATGCAGTAATTCAGATAAATCTGCACTCATTGAGGAAAAATAGAAGTGAATTGTTTGTGACATGTAATGAATTTCCAGCCTGTTCAGAGGGAAGAGGTAAACAGGTCTGACAGCTGGCTCCTCCTTCTCCCTGGTGAATGAGGGTCTGGCCAGTGGGTGCTGTGCCGGGCAGATGAGAAATAAAAAAATTCAAAAAATGAACGGAGTTGATCCTGGAGAGGAACACCTGGGATGTCCTTGTCCTTTGGCCATGGCTGGGGTGGTGGTGGGACCTCTCGGGAGGTGGCACTGGGGCTCAGCTGCTCCCCATGGAGATGGTGCTGGGCTGCAGCAGCTCTGCTGGGTAAGGATGGGGATGATGGCTCCAGCATGGCTTGCTCTCCTTCCTCAGCTTCTGGGGTGCTTGTACGGGCTGGAAATAAGGCGGATGGTTTCTTGCACAAGCACATCCAAGCAGCAGCAAGGGAAGGAGGGGACTTGCGTCCTTAACAGTTTGGGGGGATTTCTATCTTCAAAGTGAGTTTGATTCAAATTTTGTTGAAAAGCACATTATGTTTGCTTAAGAAATGGTATCGGGTTATTGTTTCCCAGAATATTCTTGGTTTGTGGTGCTTGTTTGGTTGTGGTTTTTTGGGTTTTTTTTTGGTTTGTTTTTTTTTTTTTTTTTAAAGTAATGTAGGGAATGGGCTTGGGATTGCCTGTGCCAGCCAACATGAGTTGGGTTCGTGTTGAATTGCCAGCTTTCAAAGATGGTGGGCGATCGTGGAATGCCCTGGCTTCTGTGCATTTCTGCCAGCCAAATTTTGGGCTAGACAGCCCTAAGCAAGCTCTTGTAGGTATATTGCTTTTAGCAGTAAATTAGTTACATATGGTTGCAAATCGGTTTCACCCAGAAAGGACAGATTTCCAGAGTGGACGGTAATAGCTGCAGCCACAATGGTGCCAAACCAGTGCATGTTGCCACCTCTTTGTCTGTGGCGACTGGTTTTCGCTCCCTGCTGTTGTAGCCTGTCTTCTGCATTTTCTGAGGGTGCCGGAGGCTGGGAATTAGGAGCATCAAGCGAATTTTGACGAGATCAGGTATGCAGTTATAAGTAGATTATGAAATGATGGCTGTAAAACTGAAGTTTAATAAATGGGTCGAACTTATTCCAGTTCAGGGAGCTAATGCAGCCGTGTTCCCGTTCAGAGAGCCCAGCATTGATGCCATTTAACCTACATGTTACTGGTGTTAGGACAGATGCACTGAAATTAATTTGATCTGTTTGACCTACATAGTTACACAGGGTGGAAATAATAAGAAATAAACAAGAAGATGAGACCGCATTAGAGCAAATCCTATTTTTGTCCTATTTTTTTTTTTCTGCCTAGTGAATACTAATGTACAAATCAAAGGAATATACTTAAAAGTGTTTTAAATAACCATCCTTGTTAGAGGCTGGTGAGAAGGGAAAGGCTTGTCATTATGCAATAGAAAAGATGGAGGTGATCTTTACATGCAGTAGGGTAACATAAGGAGCAAAAGACTACAGTGAACGCCTCTTCCCTGAAGGAAGGAGCCACCCTTCTGGCGGCTCTTCCAGACCCGGAGCAGTTACAGACCTGCACAGCAGAAAAATATGCCTCAAGCTGGCTTTTAGTTGGCACTGAAAGATGCGGTTACCGAACTCTAAGCTATATTTTAAAACAGTGTGAAAGGGAAATAATTATCAAGGTAACGGGGCGGGGAGATGCTTAAAAACCCAAGATAATTTGCAGTGCGGTTGGGTGTGTATTTGTAACTGTAGTGTTTGTTATTTCTTTCCATGTGCGGTGGGGAGCTGGTGCTCCCCGAGGGGAAGGCAGGGGGATGGGAAGGTCCCCTCCTGCCGCGGGGCGCTGGCAGGGTGGCCCTGGGGGAGATGCTGGGGCAGGAGACGGATGCTGGCTTAACACTTGGCATTGCTTTGCTGGGTTTAGAGATGAATTTGGAAAATTCAGGGAAATGAAGGTGAATTGAACCAGCTGTGTGCCATCTTGCATACACTATGCCTGCATGCATGCCTACTTAGGGGGGAATATGTGCTCACCGGTCCAGGTGGGACAGAAGGAATGTGTTTGGGGGCAGAGACAGCCTGGATGCTGCATGGGCATCTGGGATGTCCCCAGCCGTGTGCCGGTGTGTGAACCAGGCTCTGCTTGTGTGCAGACACGTGAGAGAGATGTGGAGGAGGAATGCTCGGTTTTCCTGCTCTAGATGGGAGTGAAGAGAGGGAGAACGACCCAAAGGACCCAGATTCAGCTGTCTCCACTGGAACAATGAAACCCATGAGGACTCAGTTGCTAAGCTGGCGTGGTTGGGGTTTTTTTGTCAAGTTAAAACTGTAATCTTGAAGAAAGCAGGGAAACAATTGCTGAAAAGGCCCCGTCACAATCAGTCTGAGGATATTGCTGTGTAACCGAGTTTTGGAAAGGTTAATGATGCTTTTTGGATGGTGTGATCTGCCTGGCATGCTGGGGTTCGAGAAACAAGGAGCTGAATACAGGAATAAAGAGTTCTAATGAAAGGCTTATATTAAGTAAAAGAAATAGATCGGCAATGTCGTGACCTACAGATAATGGTAGGACAAAATCTTACACACAATTAAGCTAATGAGGCTGGGGTGGACCTCTAACAAGAAAGGCAGCGGTGAGAGGGTCTCGTGGTACGGTGGAGCACAGGAGCTGCTGCTCAGGAGCTGTTACTCTGCAAAGTGGAATGGCCTCCCAGGCTTGTAGAGCCTCTAGCCCCTGAGTCACTGATTTCTCTTGTTTCCACGGAGAGAAAAGTTAAAAAATCTAATTTCAGTCTTCCCAGCTTCATTTATCTCTCAGGTTTCTGTGATGATGCAACTTACTTAACATGATGGTTCCCATGGTGGGATGTGTGTATGAGCTCACGCCTAATCCTCACCCCCTTATACAGCTTCGATTTCTTATCCCCTCCCTGTTTCTACGCTCAGATATGCTCACTCCCCTCCCCGGTCTCCCCTCCATCCCTGGTGCCCACACTTGCTTTCCAGATCCCACAGCCATACTTCTGCCACTTCTGTTTTTTCCCCTTTTTTTTCCCTGCCCTTTCTCCCCATCAGTCCATTGCAATAAGGAAAGATTACCAAAATGTTGTCTCTTAAGGATATCTGTTTATCCACTTTGAAGAAAACTGTGGCTAGATGTTTTCTAGATACTTCAGGCTTTTTGGGCTTCACAAGAAGGCAGTTTTCTTCGTATACAGAGAACCTCCACTGCAAGATTTTGCAAATCTCTCAGGTTTCAAAGATAACTGCATCAGTCTAAAATTACCCCATTAAATATCAATTATCATAAATCATCACAAGATGCTGTTCAGATTAAATATGCTCCTACTGGGTCTTTCTGTCTGGAAATATAACCAAGTGAAGAAATGTTAAAATGAAATGAGTGGATATTCCATGGGTTTTTTTAGTGTTAACTTGGTGTCTTGGCTGATTTTTTTGTGACTGTTTACAAGATATATATTTTTTTTTTTTTATAATGTAAACTTTATTGGGTGAAACATTCTTACCTAAACTTATACGGTTGCACGTTCTCGGGCACGTCTCCCCGTGGGGACGGAGGTGGCCCGTTCCAGTGGGGCTGGGCTCAGACTAAGGGCACATGCAGGCTAAAGGGAATCAATTAATTGTGGCGCAGATTATTAAAGCTGCGTTAGCTCTTTGTGTGGAAGTCTCCTGCAGAACTGAGTGTGGTTTGGTGTCATTTAATTCACACTGGAAGTGGATTGAGCCTCCTTCAGCCTTATTCTGAGTAAGTGCTTAGATGAAAGGCTGAATTGAGGCGATTTCATTTCTGAATTGACAGAATTAGTGTTTGAATTGTTGCCGTGTGAGCAAGTCCTAGATGGTTTTACTGACTTCCAGATCACAGCAGAATTGCTGATGTGTGTGTGTTTTTAAGCTTTGCAAAACAGTGCTAATGTCTTAAAATGTGAAAGAAATTCACATTAAGAGGTGATGGAGAAGAAAGCAGGGAGACATTAATCTTTTTTTTTTTTTTTCTTTACTGGTGACTGTTTCACCAATGTCTACTAGTAGAAACAATGATGAATACATGTAATGTTTTCCAACTAATTTCTGGGTCATTTCTCCAATCGCTTTTGAAAATGACTAAGCAGTATTTAATCTGTTTTTAGATACACAAATTGGGAATTATGCTTTCCCTGAAGCAAGGCTGGGCACAGATCCCGACTTGCTGGACTTTTCAACTTGTGCTAAGGGCTGAAGCCCCCGTGCTGGCAGCGGAAACGCACTGCTGGATGCTGGGATGCAGGGGCTGGGGACCACTGGGATGCTCAGCAGCTGTACTGTCAGCTATAAGCGCCCTTTACATGACAGTTATCTACTGCTGGAGGTCTTGTTCATAACCTTGAAAAACTTATTGCCACGGTCCATTCTTTTCCCATCAAACGTTGCCACTAGGGAAGTGAGATACCTCAGATAATTCCTCCTTTATTTATTCTTTAGGCTTTTACTCTGAAATCGGAAAAATGGTGACTAGCTTCCCCACCCCGTCCCAGGTGCTTGGAAATCTAGTGATGAAAAGATGTACTTTCAATCAGGGAAATTATTATTTTTTTTAACTATTATTTGCATACACCTGTAGCGTAGAAAATGATGCTTGTAGAGCGAGTTTGAAGTCAGCAATTCAGTTCAAGCACAGCTATTTTTCAATAGGAAGTGGTGTAAGATGTAATGCATTTTAATAACTAAGATGATGTGGGCACTCAGTAGCAAACTACAGAGTTTGCACCCAAGTTGTATCCTGGATTCAACTTGGAATTACCTGGTCTCTCGTTCCGCTGCCTGTGTGCTACCAAATGGCTGAGCCATGGGGCCAGCAGGCTCCTGGCACAGTGCTGGACCAGCAGCGAGCCCTGCCGTGAGCGGTGGCTTCCCTGGTCGCTTCAAGCACTCTGCTTTCTTGCTTTGCTTTTTGTTTAAATAACAAGCGCCCCATCCAGATGCTATGTTGTGGAAGCGCTCGCAACATCTGCCGCTTTGGCAGCCTTCTCAGGCAGTGGTGTCAATGCTTTCTGAGCAGGCTGGGTCTCACAATGGCTGATTTAATCTATTGGGCACTATTTTTCTTTCTGACTCATCTTTGAATAACTTTGTGCCAGTCTGAATTGATTGTAAACCTTTGTACGGTCCATATAAACAAATCTGTGCTTGTAGGGAAACAGGGCATCCACCTAAGAAATATGTGTGCTGTTCACGCCCTGCAACAGAGATTTTTGCCATTCCTTGGTTACAGATGTACATCCAATTAAAAGTAATTTCTAAGACAAATGTTACTCAGTGATTAAAAAACAACAACACATATATATATAAAAGAAACCCACACAATCTTTTTTTATTATTAATGCATTAATAATGCAGTACCACATGTCATTTGGAAGACGTGGCTGTAATGTTCAACAGACTTCAGGGATGGGCAGTAGCAGTGTCTTGGCAGTGACTGGGATGCAGATTCAGACTTCAAACCAAGCTATGAAAAGAAGGGGTTTGGACCTCCTTGGCTTGAGTTTTACCCTGCCTGACTGAGTATGATGGTCTTTGTTTTGCATTAGTAGCTTGCTGTTATTCTGCGGCAAAGCTGTTGCGTTGGGTCTAGCTGAGGTGGGGGTGATTTTCCCTCCTGGGGTGGTGTTTTGTACTTGTACTGGTTTTATACTGGGTGTTGGTAACACCTCAGCGCTTTGGCTCCTGCTGAGTGGTTGCTCCATAGCATTGGGGCTGGCTCTCCATCATCCCCCCTCACCTGTGTGCTGGGGTGGGCGAGATCTTGGGAGGGGACACAGCCAGGACAGCTGACCCAACCGAACCAAAGGGCTGTTCCATAACAGATGGTGTCTGCTCAGCAATAAAAGCTGAGAGAGAAGAGGAGGGGGGGATTTGTTATTACAACCTTTGTCTTCTGTCTCGGCTATGCATACTGAAGCCCTGCTTCTCAGGAAGTGGCTGGACATCACCTGCTGGTGGGGAGTAGAGAATAAATCTTTTGTTTTCCTTTGCTTCCATGCACAGCCTTTGCTTTTGCTTTATTAAACTGCCTTCATCTTGACCCATGAGTTTGTTTTGGGTTTCCCCACCCCCCCCTCGCAACGTGTTGAGGAGGGCAGTGATAGAACAGCTTGGTGGGCACTTGGTGTCAGTCCAGGGTCAACCCCCCCAGCTGCCACAGCAAATCTGTCTTACAGAGTAAGTAAGAGGTCAGATGTTCCTCACTTTGGATCTGGATCACTGCCTCCAATTGAAGCAGCCTTTAAAACACGTAGGAACGGGTAAATAGTTGACGAATTAAGTCTAGGGTTGTATTTATACTTGACTGAAGCCAGCGCGTCTGTATCCCAGGCTGAAGGGTTTGATGCAGATGCTACTGAAACCAGTAAATGTCAGTCTCCTCCGCTGGGCTTTGATTCACGCTCTGCTCCTCTGTTCCAGAACAAAACACGGACAGCAGGAGCCGACACTGTTTGAATCGCAGAGTTGCACTTTTTGTGATAAACACCCATTCTCCTGGGTGACCATTCAGTTCTCTGGTGTGTGCTGTGTGCAAATTATAACACCTTCTTAATAACTACAGGTAACTGGAAAGAAAACACAGTGGAAAATTTTACAGGCAACATAGCTGAATGAAAGGAGGACACATTTGCATGTATTTCACTTATCTAAGATCTTTAACGAGAGGCCGTTGTTCATAATGGTTTGAGCCAGTTTGAAGTGAGAAAGCTTCTTTCATCTCTACCAATCATGTAGCGATTGTTTAATTCATTGATCAGTCATTCCAGTATCTGTTATCTTCTGGAGGCGATAATTCAGAATCCTTGATCCCAGGATGGCACCGTTTCAGGCTCAGGTAGATCCAAACTAGAGCTGGGAGGTTTGTGAACAGATCGCTCTTCTGCTTTAATGATCTCTGATGTGTGTTAGCATTTCTTCTGCTTTGCACATGAATTTAAATAACCTTATCAGCTCTCACTTTGGGGCTTTTGGAGATGGATGGAAATTGCCTGTTCTTTGTGTGGAGGGTGTTGGCAGGTTCAGGCAGGCAGGAGACTCCTGGTGCCATCACACCAACCCTCTGAAGAACAACCGTCTGCTCACGGGGGGCAATAACGACATAGCATTTCTCCTGCCATGGTCCTTGGAAACAATTTTGCTTTAGTTTTTCCAAGGCAGGACTTACCACTCAGCTTCTGTTTGGATCATTTCACACTCAAGCATCCTTTCCTTTCAGAGAAGCTATAACTTTTATGAACTACTTCTCTGGGTGATGCAGAGCATCACAGCTAAGTTATCTTCTTTCCCCAATTGCATGGGAAACCAGAGTTCAGCTGGTTTTGTGATATGTCCCTGTTTTTTTTCCATATCCCATAAGATTTATGTCAAAGGACTTATTTGGTGAAATCTGCTGCATTACAAGCTTTACGCTGCTCAACAGGTCAGACCAGATAAGTGCAATATCTCCTGAAACTGTTTCTTCTTCCCTTAATCTTTGCAGTCCTGTATTTCACAAAACCTGACATTTCTGTGTGGGTGATCCCTTTCTGGACGTTAATACTCTTGTTTAATACGTAGGGGTGCAGATTTCTGATGTCTGATAGGACGTCATGGAAACACAACTGGATGCCTTTTGCATCTCATTTAAACTAACATATATGAGTGCTTGGTTTCACCGTCACGTAAGATTAAGAACTGTCTCGATAATATCCTTTAATTCTTTCTTATGATCAAGCTCATGCTACTGATGCTATACAGATGCTGCCTAATTTGCAATATTGTCTGAAGGAAAGATAAGTCGCAGAACATGATCTGCAAGCATTCATGAGTGTATACGCACTGATTTTATTTTTTGTTCCCTCTTTCACATTTGTGTAGATGACTAAAAAAAAAAATTGGACATGTATTTTGCTTGCTGTAAATGTAAATATAAATCCTCATCAGCAACTGTGTAATCTGGCAATGATCTCTCTTAAATTGAAACAATAATAAATTTTGTGAATAGAGCTGAGGATTGATGGTGTCATCCTTGCAGGCAGTTTATATGTAAAGAGTTTTATATTGACTATGCAAATCAACATTGAAATAACACCAGAAGGGAGCAAAAGATAAAGGAGCCGCTAAACCTACATGTGAATACTTGCAAATCAGCTCCCCCAGCCCTCAAGCGGCCTCCTCCCGCTTCCCAGCCTGCCTGCTCCCGGGGACACTTGTGACTTACGGAGGGACGAGCATCGCGCCATGGATTTCCCTTTGCTTGGGCAGTTGGCAAAAACTCGGCAGGTTCCAGAGACAGCCCCATTAAGGTGGTGTATATGTTGCTTATGTCTTTATTGTAATGCTTATTTATACAAAATGTCCTGAAAGGCCTTCTCAGCTGGTAGAAACAAACCCAGACTAAAGGAAGCAATTTCTTTGTGCAGCTGCAGCTCCAGTATATCGGTTGCTAAACAGCCCCTCTTCCTGCCACCTTCATGCTTGCAAATACGGGTGGTTTTCTGTTATCTCCTGCACACGGAGGTAGCAGGCACCAGTTGTACACCGCTGCATTTGTGCTTGGGGAAACACATTGGGCTTTGCGATTTAACACTGATCTTCCCCATGACTTGGTGTTTCAAGAGGAGACCCGAGTCCCAGGATGTTTTTCAGATAAAAGAATTTAATCATGCCTCAGAGTAATTGGTGCCGGCTCTGGCTTGAAGAAGATCTGTAGTTGACTTGGGATCCAGCCCTCGCCTGCTGCATCTATTAATATGTTTCAGCATAGTATAAATCACTCTGTTTTGTTTAAAATCTTGCTTATGGTTGAAAAACAAATGGTATAGCATAAAACGTACATGTGGGTTGGTCCCCTGATAATCCCTCAAGTAAATTAATCTGAAAAATAATGAAAAATACTTGAAAAAAAAAAACAACAAAACCCAAAACATCTACATCCCAAAGCACATTTTAATGAGTCTTTCTCGAGCACAAACAACAGAAATAACACTCCACCCTCTCCTCTTTTTACAAGAAAAGCAACATCAAAGAAGAGGAGAAATTGTCAACGTAATTACAGAAAGCAGTGACATTCTTCTCCTAGAGGAGTTTTATGAATTTTGCATTTTAGAGCGCAGTCCCCATTGAGGCTCATGTGTGCGTGTGTCTGCGCGTGTACCGGC
The DNA here is from genome assembly GCA_013396915.1 of Stercorarius parasiticus. Classification (NCBI taxonomy): domain Eukaryota; kingdom Metazoa; phylum Chordata; class Aves; order Charadriiformes; family Stercorariidae; genus Stercorarius; species Stercorarius parasiticus. The sequence goes on along the minus strand of VWZL01002320.1, from coordinate 257,144 downwards.
CGCTCCCTGCAGCGAATCCATGAGATGAGTTTAGGAGGAGAAGCGGTGGTTTTTGCAGCACAGATTAGTCCTTTCCTTACTTGAAGGGCCCCACTGTACCTGACCTGGAACTCCTGCCAGGCCAGAGTCCTCCATGACCAACAAACGGAGAGGAGCTGTTATTTTGGGCAGGAGTGGAGCGCGCTGTCAATGATATCAAAGTGAACATTGCAAATCGCAGAGCTCCTGAGTATCGGAATCTGGGTTACTGTACGTTTCAATGTTAATTTTTTTTTTTTCACTGGATTGGACAGTTTTTGATAGCTGTGGTGCTACATCAGGGGACCTCTCCTAGGTTATCAGCACGCTGTTTGAAGATGGAGTCTGAGGTATTGGATTACTGTGTCCATTTCTGGGCTCCCCAGTTCAAGAAAGACAGGGAACTGCTGGAGAGAGTCCAGTGGAGGCTATGGAGATGATGAGGGGATCAGAGCATCTCTCTGCTGAGTAAAGGCTGAGAGCCCTGGGGCTGTTCAGCCAGGAGAAGAGAAGGCTGAGAGGGGACCCTCTTTAGTCTGGGGGTGGTGAGACACTGGCCCAGATTGCCCAGAGAGGTAGTCAATGCGCCATCCCTGGAAACATTCAAGGTCAGATTGGACGAGGCTTTGAGCAACCTGATCTAGTTCGAGATGTCCTGCTTATGGCAAGGGGTTGGACTAGATGGTCTTTAAAGGTCCCTTCCAACCCAAACCATCCTGTGGTTCTATGAAAGGGGTCAGAGGGGGATGCAGGCAGGCTCCTCTGCTCGGTCCCAAAAGCATTTGGCAGGTTGGTTCGACCCCAGGTGCCCTCACTACAGGTGCGAAATTCACCCAAGATGCTGTGAAAAACCTCCGGTGAACTGAATAAATTGTACCGTGGAACTGAAGCTAAAACACCTCCTGGGCCTGACTCTGCCACCCGTCATATGCCTGGCTTTATTGTGGAAGTAATCCTTCTGCAGTCGGCAGGATTATTTGTGGAGTTAGCTGCTGTTCAGAATAAATAAGTTATGAAATCTGGCCTGATGTTATCAACGAGGATATTTCAAAGTCGTATTTATAGATTCAGAAGTATTATTTGAATAAACGTGGCAGTCTGCATCCCACTCGCACCACAAGCCTTTGCCACCGCAGCGATAAACACAAGGCAGAGAAAGTACCAAGCGGAAAATTTGCAGGTAAATGAAGATTCATTAATAGAAGTGTGATTTTTTCAATAGGTCTTTTTGTGTGTTGGAAATGTGCTACTAATGCTGTGATTGAAACGTCCCCTGGGGGAAAAAAAAGCTGACTTTAATGGGACCGAAATTACACGGTAAAACTTTTGTTTCTTGCCACGTTTCTGCAGTGCCCAGCAGCAGGATTTCACTTATTTCAGTGTCGCCTGCGCTGCCTTCCTCTTGCTCTTGTGGAGGGCTCTTAACCAAAACAAAGTGCCAACAAGGGGGTAGGTCACTCTACCCAGAGCAAGTAAATCAGAGGTTAGATCTTTGTTTCTCAGATGTTTTCACCAGAAGAAGCATAATTAATCAGTCCCAGCAGAATGACTGAAAGGCAGTTTTCCAGGCTGAATAACTGGTTTCTGTGAGCCATGCCTCCTAAAGTAAAATATTTAAAAACCCAGCGACTTTAAGTGAGAATGTCACACCAAATGCGGTAGTATTTCTACCCTTAGTCCCATTTCTGCCTGCGAAATATAGATGCTTGTATGTCCTCGTCCATCAGCTGACAGCTGCTTGCTTATGGGAATGGTGATGGTTTGACATCAGACCACTTAAAGGTCCTTAGTGGCTGGATTGGAAACCTCTGGCATTTTTCATCATCACTCTCCCTTCATCTTCCTCACTCTTTTTCTCAGATTACACTGATATCGAATCTCACTGTGGTGTATAAAAGTATACCAAACTGGACATCACGTGAGATGGAATATGAACTAATGCTTGGTAAATATGATGTGTGTTTGGGGAAGCAAGAAAAGAGAGTGGAGTTGCGAACTGGAGTAGCTGTAATCCCAGGGTAACTGGGGTGGGAAGGTCAGGAGGTCTCTGGTCCAGCCCCTGCTCCCAGCGGGGCTCTGGGCCAGGCCAGGTTGCTCAGGGATTTATTCAGCCCGGTCCTGTAAACCTCCAAGGATGGAGCCTGCACAGGGGCTCTGAGCAGCCTGTTCCACAGCTTGGCTGTGGTTTTCCTTAATGGCTATATATTGGCTGTATATAACTTTATACACGTATATACATACATACGGCATTTCTGTTGCGTAGTCTGTTATATAGCTTTTCCCTTCAAGACTGTGAGAGATGATGGAAGAGTTATTTTTAGACTTAGGTGGCTCTTCCATTGAGCCTATAGGCATTAAGCAGTTTCTTTACTAAGCATAACTGTATGCCAACGTGCAGAGGACAAACAGGGTTGCAGGGCCAGTAGACTACCCCGAGATAGCTGGAAGAAAAAGAGTTGTCAATTAAAACACTTACTGGCAAAGGGCTAAAGTATAGAGGAAAACTGAATGGCTGTGGGAAAAATAAAAGTTAATGGAAAGTAATTTGGCAACTTAATCTGGAGGTTGGCAGGAATCCAAGTGGATAATAATTTGATTTCAGCTGCTTTTGTGTACTTAGTCATTCAGATACCCTGCAGAAAGTCACACCGAGCTCAGCTGGCTTTATCTTAAGCCAGCAGCTCCTGTTTCGAGCTGGTCAGTCCGGGGCGTATAAAGGGCCACTGCTTCAAGCAGTTCATCAGGGGGCCAGACTAAGGTTTGATGGAATTTACACTGATGTATTGATAGAAAATCTTGCTTTGCAGGGATGTTTGATTTCCTATCATCATCTTGTTGTAACAACTTTCAGCTTAGGCAGTCTAAGTATGTATCTCCTCCCCCTCATCTCTGGATTTCTAGCACGATTCGTTAGAGCCGCTGTGACAGTTAGACAGGCATCATATCTCTCTGTGTGAGTGGTATCCCCATTAAGATAATGAGAAAAGTCTGACCTAGCACTCAGCATTTCTATACATAACACAAACTTAATGAAACTACCAGCTATTTCTGTGCCTTCAGAATACGCTAAATTCTCTCGCAGTGTAATTAAATTGCTAGGGTGTCATTGTTTTACCCTTTTCTTCAAGTTCTTGTCAGCATCCTTGTTCAAAAGCTTGTTGCTTTTTCACATGGCTTTGCTATCGTGATACCTTTAAATGTTTCCTAGTTATGGAGTTGCCTGATCCAGGGTGTTCTGCCTCCGGGTGCCGAGGATGTGCACATCATCCGGGCTGCTCATCTAAACCTCACTGTGTTGTTCATCCATTGTGTGTGTTGAGATGTTATTCTTACTTGTTCAGAAACACCAGAGTGGGACACTGGTAGTGAAGAAAAATACCATTATTTTACATAAATCGTGCCTTTTAAATACCATTATTTTATATAAATTGTGCCTTTAAAAGTAGTTTCCAAGTGCTAATGCAGTTAAGGCTCTTCCCATGAAACTTCAAGAATTTCTTTACCATGTGTGGGCAGTTTATGGCTGGATTTATTTTCATTATGTAATTGTTCATTCTAATGAGTCCTGTATACATGGACCCTGAAGACTCCAGTTTAAAAATAAAAATAAAAAATTAAAAAAACCCCAGAGATCACTGTTCAGCTTCTAATGTAGGAGTTGTAAGTCATCAGAAGTTCTCCAAAATGTGTATGGGACCTGTATTGGTAGGACATTTAGGTGTATCCCATTCCATTTGCACAGACAGGCACCAGCTGGACACTCGGAAGTGCTGTGGAAGGACACATCATGTTCAGCTAACAGCCAAAGAGGCTGATGAATTTGGGGTGCTTGGGAAAATGGGCAGACACCCAATTACGTGTTTGCTTGGCTGTAACTTAAAAGAGCCATCGACATTTCTCGATATACATTGCTGTAGCCATCTAAGACTCTAAGACAAAGCTCTGGACATATGGCTAAGAGCGTCTTTGGTGCTCTGAATTGTTCATTAAATATTTTATGGACCCCTCTGTCTGTCCAATCTAACATCATTAGCAAGATGGGGAGGGAGGGAATTTCAAGAAATAGTCTCTCCCTTCTCCTATTGCATCTCTTCATGCTTTATGTGCCCCTCTCACATTGCTGATTTCCTTGGCATCAAATTGCCCTTCAAAATGGTGAGTGATTGTTCGGTAGTGAGGGAAATGTGGCTGTTGATAGCTGAAAATAAAGCATCAGGAGTGAAATATTAACCCCACTGTAATGTATTATCTAATTAGTGTAACTCGCTGCAAACTTTAAGTGCACTGCTCTCAAACGAGCCCCAAATCAGTGCTTATCTCAACAGTAAACTTATTTAATATAAGTATACCAGGGACTCTCTTGAAGACTGCGTGTGTGACTCACCCATCTATATGGGATATAGAGCATAAGTCTCTGCATTTCTTAGTTTTAAGTGTGCTTTGTCAGCCATGCTATCAGATTTGAAGATTGGAAAAGGCTTTTATGCAAGTACTTAATTTTTGAGGGGAAAGAGTATGCAGATTTTGGCGACTAATTACTCTAGTTGGTTTAAATTAATAACAGGAAGATCTGCCGTTATGACAGTAGCAGTGGAAATAAATGACTTGCAGGGCTTCCAAAGGAGAATGCTTTTCCCGACAAGCCCGGGATAATGACTGTGCAGCTCAGAAAAGTGCAGTCATTTTATTCTCTCGGATTCCGCCTTCTGAAGCAAGGAAGAGGGAAAGTGGCGTTGCCTTTCTCATGAGCCTAAAGATTAAACCTTTCTTTAAGACCCGAGGCAGCTCTTCCAGAATGCAGGGCAGTGAAAAAGCTCCCCGTAAGTAGCTTAGCCTTTAATAGTAGATGGAAAGATGTTAACAGTAACCAGCGATCAAAGCTGCTACCAGTCTTTCAGGGCTGTATTTACCAATCTCCCGTCACACCAGTCACAGAGTTTCCCATTTATGTTATGTCCCATTCCTGTGGAATTACAAAAAGCGGGATACACGTTTTAAATGTCAGTTTTTAATTAATGCCCCCACACCCATCAAGTGAACTTGAAGTTTTGTACAGATATTTCTTTTTTTCTTGTCCTGAAAAGCGAATGCTCCAAGCAGAAGAGTTTTTTCCTGGCATTGAATGCAGTTACAAGAGCATACGGTGGTGACCATAACGTACAATACCAAGGAATGAAAAGGAAAGCTCGCAACTTTCAGCTGACTTGTAGCCAATGCAAACAATCGAGCAATTACTGTAAACTTCCAAAATCCATTTCTTGACGAAATACGGGAAAGTTTAATTGACCTGATTTCTCCAAATGGTAGGAACCAGAAACGTTCTGAGGGCCTGAAAGTGCACACCCAGACCAGATAACTTCTCTTGTGCTTGACATGAAGATCTATCCTTTATTTTGCATTTCTAGGGGTGTTTCTTTAAACTCGCGTGGCAGAGCTCCACAGTTGACAGCGGTCCTTCAGAAGCCCATTCTGTTAATGAGAAGAGAATATGGAGGGAACCCAGTTTCCCTTTGGTAAATCCATGCTAGGTGTTCCCGCTCTGCTTCGTGTCCTTCAGGCTTCAGGAGATGTTCTTCAGGAGGGTTTGCTCTATAATCTTACCAGGACTTAGGAGAGGCCAGCCAGTCTGTAGATCCCTAGATCCTCCTCCTTGCCCTTTTTGAAGGTGGGCTTGACATCTGTCTTTCTCCAGTCATCAAGGCCCTCTCCAGTAACTTCAACCTTTCTGTGTTGGAATACTAATGAAAATTGTCACTTATCCTTCCCTTTAAGGTGTAAAGATTCCAAACTGCTTAATAGTGCAAGAAAATAATTAATTTCAAGCATAATCATTCATATTTAAATTGTTTCCTTCTCTTTTGCAGTTATCACCCAGTTGGAGTAGTACATTTCCAAGGTTAACTGTAGTGGAAAAGAAATAAATGTAATTATCGGTATTCTTGCGGTATGAGCAAACTTGTTTATTTTTGCATCTTTTATCTACAAAGCCTCTAATATCTTTCATTAAGAAAACATCACTGATGTATTTAGATCATTGAATTATAGTTAAAATATTTCAATTTTAGTCCAGTTCGACTGTTTCTGGGCAACAAGGTCCATCAGTGGCCTGATTCTCGCTGAATTCCATCTTGACGTCAGTGTGACCACATACTTGTGTATACTACAGGTTAGGCAGCAGGTTTTCCACTGCCTCGGTATTTATATTGAGCTCTTTTAGTGGTGTGGGGGCAGGTGAGCCTGTGAGAGTCATGAAAGATGAGTTATCTGGCCGCTGACATTTGTCAGTCCCAGTATTGTAAAACTTCACACAACCACATATGTTGCAGATCTGTAACCTGCTAGCCTGAGACTTTAAACCCAAACGCTAGCGCTAAAGTGGTCTGTCGTGCATCGTGTAATGATGTATATCCTAACTTCTTGCAAAAGGTATCATTATTCTTTGGTGATTAGCAAAAAAGACACGCTGTGGAAAAAAATGTTTTACTGTTGTATCAAGAAGACTGTGAAGTCTAATGTAAATTATCTGTGTGAGATCAGTGTGGAAAAAAGGGGTAGCTAAATTATCTTTTTTTGACAGAAATTCATCGAAGCCCATTTTATTGGGCTTCTCTCTTTGAAGATTTCCCTTCCTAGCCAAGCTAATTTCCATCCCGTGTTTTCAGTGTTGTAGGAAAACCTCAGATTCTTCTTATGTCTGCGGGCAATCGAAAGCAAGAAACTTATAGAGCGCTTTAAAAAGAGTAGGAAAAATAAGGACTGAGGTTCTCCACATAGTCTTTGGGCCAGTGCACAGGACATCAAGTCACAGTGCAGGTGTCTTCCCTGTGTAAGACACTCGCCTTATTTTAGGTGCAGTTTATAGAGAATTTGAATTCCATGCCCTTCTCTTTAGACTCACTTCTAAGGTTGTGCTAATTCTGAACTTTCAGTCTTTTTCTTTTTTTTTTTTAACAGAAGTTGGATAAAGTAAAGCATGAAATAAAAGCAGGAACGTACAATTTAGAATTTTCAGAATTTATTTAATGTCAGTATTAGAGCCTATTGACTAAGTTAAAGGACATTGAAGTTCTGGACTGAGACACATTTTAGATCAAGAGTTGCAAATGAACAAAGGTAAATCCTTTTCCCTGTCTTAAGCCATGACCGTTAAGCAAGGAGTGCCACCTCCACAGGCAAGTAAATATGGCTGTCATGTGGATCTTCTGTCACCATTGGTCTTTGAGCTGTCAGGCTCCAAGGTTGTGACTCACTTTTTTTTTTTTTTTTTTACATCTGCAGTGTCTCGTTTGTTCAGATCTCAGTACATTGCGCGTAAGGACTTCAGCAGCCCGTTCTGAGCATACAGTACACACATGTCATCAGTTCATCCCTTGTTACCGGTCCTTATCAGATGGATTTCAGTTAGGTGCGACTGTTGATCAGCCAAGTCATTACTAACTTAGTGACTCATTTACTTGGCATTTTGCTTGATTGGTTTGGTTTGTGTTCTGTACCAGAGAGGAACCATTAGCTAACATTGTAAGAGGGTTATCGTTAGGGATCACATCATTCATTTAGGTTATCATTTGAATATACACCCCCTCAAAACTTTGCAGGCAGTGATAGAAATATGCTCTCTAATGTGACAAAAATGAAGTTGTGCCAGTCTTTCACGTTGGTGTTTGCAGTGTCAGTCCTGCAGCCAAATTGCTGGTGGGACCCTCCTTTGGCAAGAGGCGGCAGTAGCAGGAGCCAGTTCAGCACAAGTCCCTTCAGCCAGGGAGATGCTCACAGCAACTTCTGTGAGGAAAAGCAGACACGCAGGCCAAATATTTTTGCCAATAATTTTTTTTACAGATGGGGGAAAAAAAAAAAATCTTTAATACTTTAAAATCAGGGAAGAGTAGGTGAAGCAGAAGACAAAGCAAAAGATGCAGCTTTTAAAAGAAAAGTTCGTAAGTAAGGATGTTTCTGATCCAGAAATAAAAAAGAATAAGAATCCATTCTTCCTTCTAACTGAAAAGCTGCATGAGAGTCAATGAACATCAAAAATCATTGTATTCTCCCTGGCTGCTCTGGTTCTTGAAATGCCCACTGATGAATTGGAGATTATTTTTGGGCCATCCAGAAGTTCTTGCACTGTAGACATCCATACTGATGATAAACTGCCACATAATTTTTTCCCAGTTGTCAAGCGCTTGAGGCAACAGTCGTAGATTCATCCAGTACATCATTCTTTGTAATCTGGAAGTTCAGAAAGTTGCACAAACAGATAGCCAGCACTTAAGGTGTTGAATGGTCACTTCCCACTCTCATTTTGTGGATCAGATTTTCATTCCATCAAGTGTCAAATGCCCTCCGCATGCGTGTAGGGCTCCTGCATTTTGCAAGCCTGGCTGGCAGCCCAAGCAGCAGGCTGGATGCGCCGCGCTCTAAAACGCCTGGATTTAAGAAAAGTCATTCTGTGTACTTGAAATTACTAAAGTACAAACCAAATAATTATGTATTTTAATATACTATGCCTGTCTCTGTTAACAGCTAATGATCTATGTTCTAGATGGGTCAAATCCATAACACTTACATACCCTGTGGAAGAAGAGGGCTGCTCTGAAGTGATGCAGCTTTTGTTATTTTTGTCATCTTTGTTAAGCCAAGCCGTTCTGGCTTTGGATGGAGTATTTAAATGCTAGCAGTTGTAGTTTTAGCGACTTCACATTTCAATCAATAGCAAACCAATATAGCAAGAAAGTATTTTAGACTCCCAAGTTTTTGCTGTTATCTTTCATATGATCACAGTAATCATTCAAGGCTCCTTGGCTGCTCTCTGAAGAACAGATGTATTTACTGGAGTGTCTCCTGCTGAATCTCAGCTCAAAGGAGTTAAAGTTATCTTCTGCAGAACTTTCCCTCTGAATCATATATTTTTCTGTGTGTGTGTGTAAGCTGGGTGTTGTAAATTGTTCTCTCTTGGACTTCAATATGGAGGTAGCTATTTTTTTTTTTTTTTAATTGGAGGGGGAAGTGATCTTTACATGTGAATTTCCTTACATCTTGCATTACAGTTACTTAGTGTTGGCAAAGCACTTTGAGATCCCTCTGCTGAAGAGACTATTAGATCTAAAACACATTATTGCTCACTTTTGTAAATGAGAGAAATATAAAGTGCTACTTTGGCAGAAAGAGCATTTCGAAATATTAGATTTATTGAAAATTGTTGTGTGTCCTACTAGTAAGTCAATTCTAGCAATGAAGTCAGTAGGCAAAATATCTGTTTGCATTATTATTCCTTCAGGCTGAGTGCTAAATAGATCTGCCTTGTCTATAAAAGCAGTCTCCTGGTGGCTGAGATGAACTGGAGGTCCTCTGCTGCCTAGGGTTGTGAGCAGCTTTCTTACGTTAAGAAAAGTTTTGTTGTTGTGGAAGATACAAATCAAATTGATCCAAACTCGGGCATTCGTAATGCGTCCACCTGCTCTTGGAAAGCTCTGCTCACTTCCCAAATGATTGGGAGTTTAACGGGTTGATGGAGCTGCTGCAGGACGGGACAGTGTTGCTTGAGGAGCAACGCTCCAGCAAGAGGGACCCAGTCTCTCTTTTTGTTCCTCCTCCTCTTTCTGTCTTTTGCCTACTTTGTCTCAAATCAGCCTCATTAAATAAATCTTATTCTTCAAAAGGAGAATTGTTGTCTCTCTTCATAGTGGGCAGCCATTGACTAGTGGTTGGGTCTTGTCATCTGGTTTTGGATCCTGGGAATGTTTTTTACCATGTGGAGCAGTTTCAAAATTGTCTTTCAGCTGTAACGCTGTCAGGTAGTCTTTGTGAGAAGGATTTTAGGCAAGCAATTAATTTCAAGTTTAGTTAGGGACTTTATAATTATTTCCATAGTGTGCTGGGGTTACATCTAAGAGTCATGATATCAGACACACAAAATACTTCTATATTGCGTTCACAGGATTTCAGATTAGATGTAATTTAGACCATCCTGTTTTGAAAGATAATTTTTGAAAAGAGCTTTATTGATTTAGAGTAATGTTATGGAAAAGTGTCTTCACGCTTTCCAGAGTGACTTATTTACACTATACTCTAATCGACTCCAACATTGTATACTCTGGAATATCTCTTATTTCTCCGTGGAATCAAAGACTAGAAAATAAAGAGTGGTGGAGAGTATTGGCTGGCATTTTCCCCTAGAAGTTGCCTAGGAGCTAGTAAAATATTAGGGCACGTTACTAATTTAGTTATTGTGAATTCTTAGAAAATTTAGGAGGGCTGGCTGATTTGCTAAGTAACAGAAAGGTCTAACGGTTGGGTTGATTCTTCCCCTTGCTGTCAGGCAATTGTGTGTCCTCTGCAGGCAGAGATTGTGTGGGATAATGAAGACTGCAGGACATTGATTCTCCAGGAGAGCTGACGGTAGCTGTTGTGTAAGATGTCCTGATCTCACGCATGTCACAAGTCCGTGTGTCACTTCCATTTATTTTCAGTGCTTGTTGTTTCCACACAGTGAATTAGTATGCAGAGTGCTTCAGGTTTCATGAAATGTTTCTCCCGACTCCCTTGAACTCTTTAATGGCAGTGTTTGCTAAGTCAGCTATACTTTGTACTTGAGCTTTGAAATCTCGCTTGCTTGCTTCTTTCAAAATGTCAGAGCTCGCCTTGCAGGACGTGCGGGCTTGTGAGCAAGGCGTTTGGGGGAAGAAAGATAATCTGGATCAGTGGCTGTGTTTTGTGCAGGATGTTTGTGTTTTGTACTGACAGATGGACGCGTTCTCGGCAGCTTTTACCTGTGTGAAGGGGTTGCAGGGCTGCAGAGCTCCTGCCCGGGCCGGGCCGCAGGGCTCTGCTGGAGACAGGCCTGCTGCTCTCTTGCCCACATGCAGCTAGTGCTTCCTCCTCCGAGAGCTTCCCGGGGTCTTTCACCAAACAGCTTCAGCTGGTGAGGCTGCTGCAGTTTGTTTCAGAGGCCCACCTGGCTCTCGGCAGCCCATGGGCAGGCGAGGAGAGGTGATGGAGGCCATCACGGCGTGATGACCACGCGCTGGTAAGCAGCAGAGAAGCAGGTCTGCTGGGGCTCCAGCTGTGTTAGAAAACATGATGTGAAACTGGAAGAATTGCTCTCCAAACCACGTTGTTCAGGGGAGGAGGAGGAGGGAAGAATATATTCTGGGATGTGCATGAAAACCTGCTTCTGCTGAAGCTGTCAGTGGCTTTCACGTCAGGTACTCTTAATGCTCCAGTTGGGTTGCTGTCCTATATTTTTCATATATATGCTTAGTCTCGCAACAGTGTTTTGTCTCACAATAAACTCGTGGTCACCGTGAACTATGTAGTCTTCCAGACTATAATGAGCTTACTGCTCAAGGTGTCCAAAATCTGCTATTGCAGACCATCAGGGAGCCTGGGCTGGGTACCCCGAGTGCCAGGCTGTACGAATGACTGTAAAACAGTGTGTTCCATGTTTGTTCAGGTGCATACTTTTTGTACGCTACTCATGGGCTGCTTAATTTTTTTTTTCCTCGTCATTCCTCCACTGCGTCTTTGCACTCAACCTTGGGTTCAGAAGCCCACAACCAGAAAGAAGGCTGGGCAAGGCCAAGTGTCTGAGTGTGCATCAGAAGATGTGGCTTATGCAAACCTTCTTTAGCAAGTTTGTCCTTCGATGCATCTCAGGCTGTGGTGTAAAAAAAAAATAATAAAATCTTACTGCAGGGCTTGCCATGTGAGCCGAGAAACAGGAACAGACGGGGATGGAGGAGGACTTGCCTGGCTCGTTTGTAGCCTTCAGGACTTTAATGTGCACCCTTGAAGACTGTGGGATTTTTACTTGTTTATTGGCTTCAGTGAGAATAGACCAGGCTTTCACATGTATTTGAGTTAGAAATGTCATTTCTTAAGACTGGTAGAGACTTTCCACCTTGAAACACAGCTTGCTCTGGCTGTCAAGACTTGTGGCAGCTCCCTTTACTAAAATTATGCTGAAAGAATAAAATGAAATTTATTGCATATTTAATTGGAATTTCACTGCTCTTGTCCATCTGATAATGAATTAGTCTTCAGCACAGGAGGGAAAAAAAAAAAAAAGAAAAGATTCTCTTGCAGAACCCAGCTATTGCTTATTGCTGATGGTAATTATAGGCTGTATATTCAGCTATTCAGCTAATAGGAGTTTGAACTGTGTTTCCAAGTGCATGGCTTGATAAAAGTGTTTTGTATACTCAAGGGAAGAGCCCTGAGTTAATTTCTGTACCTCAAGGGCTCCCAGGGTTTTGCAGGGTTTTGACTAGAAAGTCATCATGGTCCAGTTCCTGGAGGTGTTGGGAGCATGTCTCTGTCCCTCACGGACACCGTGGGGGGACATTGTGGGGTCTGGAAGGAAGGGCTGCCCCATTCACAGCTGGTGGGTGGTGAAGGTCTTTGCTTGGGCCTTGGTCCTGCAGGTTTTGTAGCAGACGCGGCCACAGGAATCTGTGCTGAAGACAACTGGCATAACACGAACGTGAAGCGCAGTCAGCTGGTGCTTACAAAGAACTTAATGCCAGTGGTTTGAATATTCAAGCAATACCTGGAATAAAAAGTTTGGTAATATTAATGTGAATTATAAATCCCATTGTATGCCACTTTCAACTTGTTGTCTTTTTTGTTTTCTTTCCAGAAAGCCTCTTTCTTCCTTTCCATACATACAAAAATTTAACCTGGTGTGTTTGGAGAGACCAGATTTTCCCAGCGGTGTCTGGATGATACCCTGTTTTTTTTACCATCTCAGCAGTGGGCATGTTGTTGACAAAAAGGATATGGGAAGGGAAAAGAGGGTACCCCAAGGATAGCAACTGGATTTTGGTGCTGCTTCTCTCATTTCAAATCCGTGTCCTCTCTTCTCCCTCAGCAATGACCATCTCTCACTTGAGCTTGGTGTTGGTCCAGATTCAGTCTCCCTGTATCTGTTTGTTAAAATCTCATTGTTGAATGAGCCCTTGATGTCATGTTGTCCTTCTCAGATGGATGAGAAGCTTTTCTGCTACTGATACTCCAACACAATAGCCTGCGCTCGGCAGGGAGAAGAAAAAAATAGTCCCCTAGGAACTTTTTACTTATTAAAAAAACAATTGCAGGGATAGAGAACCACTACAAACAGTAATCATTTATTGCTTTGACAGAGCTCCCCTTGTCTGGGAGCTGCAGTACATCTTTACACTAAAGGCATTGTCATCTGCAAGAATAATGTAGTTTTTCTAACCCCCAGAAAAGAAACAATTACTGCAAAATAGATATTATATGCACACTTAAGCAGCCCAGAAGGCCTTCCTAGGCAAAACAAGCACAACTACAATTGAGCAGTAATGTCGTTTCTATAGAAGCAGGAATTTAGATGCCTTCCTCTGGTAGCAGCCTCCGGGGCAGGGACGAGCCATGCTGTGGGATGGGGGGACATTTGTTGTGTGTCTGTAGGCGGAGGGGATCTGTGGGGACAGGGTAGATGGGGATGCCCCAAAACCGGTGCCTCCTGTGTCTGAATGTCCACTCTGGCTTGCTCTCTGGGCTTAAAATCTTCTCCAACCTCTGTTTTTCCTCTTTAATTTCAAGGAGCTGGGGCTTGTTTTCCCAGCTGGGTCAGCCTGGTGATGAGGTTCGCAGATTATTCCTTAAATCAGGCAGATTGAGAGGGCGGCACAGGGCAGGCATGGGCTGAAAGTGCATCGCTGCCAAAGACCTCTGCTGCTGCACTCGCAGCCTCAACTACTCCTTCAAGAACGAAAAGCTCTGATGTGGCTTTAGTCCTTATCCAGAGGTGACTTAGGGCTGAGGGAGCGACAAATTGCTGTTACTGTGCGGGCAGCTGACCATTAGAAAAGTCAACCTCCCTCCTCCCAATCTGTTGCCTTGGGTTTTAGCACCAATTTGTGTTCAAACACAGAGATTACTTAAAAAAAAAATATAAATATGGACAAGTACGGGGTTTTTCCTTCTCATATTGGAAGATCTTTCTGTGAGGTTTTTTCATCAAGGTCCCAGGACCTGAAGAAGACTAAAGCATGTGGGAAGGTGGAGATGGTAACACCTGCATTCTTCCTCTATAATTAATTTTAAAAACGCTCTCTTTTTTTTTCCCCCAATAAATTTTCTGTATATTATTAATGAATGCAAGATGAAAATATATTTGAAACAATAATAGGAATGATTTCCAGCTCTGAAATAAATTAAATGTATGGAAGCTTCCTTATTTTGGAATATAATTCAGTGGTAATTATATCATACAGACAAAGCGCCGATCACTTCCTGCTGATCTCCTTTCTCAGCTGTAGTGCGCTGGTGGAAAGCTAATGCACTTAAAGGATTATGCAGTAAAAAGTTTTCTGAACATGAGCACAGCACTTCCAGCGGGGCAACACAATCTCTCCCGTGCTGTTCCGACCAACTTAAATTGTTACTCTGAAAGGATCCTCAAATTCCATTTCTAAATAATTGTTTACGACCGGTGTTGCTGTTTACGCAGATATCAGCTCCTATTTTCTCTGCTCATATTGCATTGCAAAATAATTACTTGGTATCACGCTGTTACCAGTAATGGAAGGAACTGTCTCCCTCGCAGGTGCCGCGCACCCCAAGAGCAACGGCTTCCTCTGGTCAGCTCAGGAGAGGGCAGAATTTCTGCCGATTTTGTTTAATCACCTTGAATGCAGGCCCAGGGCTGGGCGGGCACCTCACGGTGCAGGGTTACAGTGTCAGGTGTCCTCAGAGGCACAAGTTTCATTCCAAATCCTTCATGTGCAGTGGTCAAATGTAACAGTAAAAGTTGTAGGAGATAAGCATCCTACATCCAATGGCATCTAACCCCACACTTTATTTGGCTTAGATGCTTGTAAGGAGCTGTATTATCTTCTTTTGCTACTGGTCAATCTCTCCTTGGGGACACAAAGTGTGTCCTTGCCACCACATGGACATTGTATGCTTTCGTGGTGCTGCATGTATATAACCAAGCTAAATTTTAAAACTTGGCCAAATGAGATTTGAGGCACTTTTAAAAATAAATGTAAATGTTTCTGTGTTTTTCCTGTTGGCTTTCACTATTGCATGGACTTTAAGTCCACTCTCATCAGTAGAGGGTAGTAAATTAATGTTGTACTGACCATGAAACTATTTTTAACATTCTTCTAGTTCTGTAAGAGAAAGATTTTCCAGGCTTAGCTGGTAGCTTTGCATCATCTTTTCTGAAATTCAGCTCCTCTTTAGTCACAAAACAAGGAAAAGAGTAATTACGATCAAGTGTGATACCTGTGTCCCGCCGTTTCCCCAGTGGGGGAATGTTGTTACGGGTGCTGGTGGCTGCGTGTTGTCCCCGAGATGTTGAACAGGCGCAGAGTGTCTGCTGAGGCCGGCTCGGAAGCAAACACCATCTGCCGAGCTCTGAGATGTGGCCGTGGGTCACATCTTACCCGTATTACTGGGAGCACAGGTCAGGAGGTGAGGGCTCTGGTCTCATTTGTGTCGTCTGAGAACAGATCACTAAATGAGTTGGTCACTAATGTCTGAAGAAGGAGAATTTTTGACTCAATTTTGCCTTTCTCTTTCATCTGAGAAACAGGAAAAAAAAGTACCATAGCAGTCTGAGCTTCATCTAATTAAACCCCATTTGCTCTTACAGCCTCAGGAGCTGACTCCAGAGCTTTAAGTGTGTTAACCATCCAGAAGCCGTGAGTTATGGTAGGTGGAGGGGTGTATACTGTGATTGCTCTGTCGAAGGCAATGTCTTCAGCTTGAAAAATTTACACCAATCTTGCCCTATGATTCATTGATTTAAATCAATTTTCAAAGGAACATCTGCAAGAATTAAAGGATTATAAAAATGAATGAGTAATATTTCTCAATCCATTGTTGATATGACTAGAACAGGGTGGATGATTTACTCCCTGACAATCTATAATTCTACTTGTTAATAGGCTGGGTGAAATCCTTCATATTTATGACAAGGGATTACAGGACTCTCCAGTGAATTAGCACAAACCCCAAATGAATCTACTGCAAGTGGCAGCATAGATGAGGATTTATAAGGATCTGATCAAGGAATTTTCTGGAAAGATTTGCAATGACACACTTAAGTTTGTGCATACTTCCCTAAGCTTCTGTTTAAAAATAAAGATTATATAAATTAATTGACAGTTATTGCACCATGATCATGTGAAGGATGTACTAATACTAATACAATGGGATTCAAACCTAAAAATGGTGCAGCACCTTTTAGTCAATTAATAAGGCCAACTGTATTAATTTAGGCCAACTGTAACTGTAGTTATTTGTTAGGCAAACTCAAAGGAGAGTACAGAAATTTGTCCAATAGGCAGCTGTCACCAGCGAGTTAATTATGCATAGTGGCAAAAGGAGCGCATCTTTCAAGAATAACAGATCATCAAGGGAGACTTTGAGATATGATTAAAAACATGAAAGAGTTTGAGAAAATTAGCAGATGCCTAAGAAGGGAAATAAACAATGATCAAAAAGTAGAGGCTGGCAAAACCAGATAGCTCTAGGAAAGTCCATAGACTATTGCCTGTCCCCAAAATGGGCAAAAAAACAACCCCAAGAGGCAAAAAAAAGTTTTTGCGAGAACCAAATGAAGGCTGCATGGAGACTGTGCAGTAACAGCCTCACCAGGGCAAACGAGGGGTAGAGTAAAAAGCATGGAGTAGTCTTCTAAAAATTAACAGTTTCTAGTGAGAGAGCAGGGAAAACGTTGATAAATTATTAGTTTGAAAAAGCAAAAAGATGAATGAATATATCTCCATGCAAATGGCCTGCATGTGCCAGTAAGGAAATACACTCCTAACAGTCCCAACAGTTCCCCAACAATATTGTTAATTTGATTTGTCTGAACTGAAAACCTTTAAAATGGGTTGAAATGCATTCTCAAAGCGATCTGCTGCCAGAATTGGATTGGTGAAAGTGTCCATGGACACTTGCCACTATCTGGAGATAAGCGTAAAGTATAGTTTGATGAGTTTACAATGTAGTTTTCTAGAAGCTTAAACTTCCCTGAAACACTGTCAAATTGGCCTTGTTCTGCACCGTGGTCAGAAATGAAGCATCTGCTTATGTCTTGAGACCTGCATTTTGGGGTTTGGGATGGTCCAAAGCCCAAAGCTGAGCCCTGAGGATGGGACAGCCCCATACCTGCTCCCAATAGCGCTTTCCTTGTCCCTGCCCTAACAGACACAGCCGTGAGCTGGGATCAGTGGCGATGCAATCTCCTGGACTGGCTCTATGGCAGCCGCAGAGACCCCTGCAAAGGTGGGATCTCCCCATCCGCACACCGTGGGAGATCCCGTTGTTCTGGTGCAACGGGCCCGAGGGGATTTGATGTGGCTGGAGGTGGATCCCTGCACCTCCTGATTCCTTCAGACTCTCTGTTCCTGCTTTAGCAGTCGTGGCTGGTTGCTCTGAAATGTGGCTGTGGTTCCCGTGTACCTCGCATGTATGAAGGAGTAATTTAATTAGCCAGCTGTGGAACATACAGGATGGTGAGTCTCTTCATAAAATAATAATGGTGCTGCAAAGCAATTAGAGAATTTGTGGATGTCCTAAGCTGCAGAAGCACAATTTAAGAGTTTTTACGAGTCTTAGGAAAAAATCCCAGATTAAATTGTACACCACTAATATTTAATTCGGGACCCATTAGTTTTAGCTACAATGCCCTCAATGTTATTTTGTAGCTTCATTGCCATCTTTGTCATTGGGGGACGAAGATAAGAAGAATTTATACAGCTTTAAATGAAGGGAGGAGTACAATAAATTGCATACATTTGGCTCAGTTTCAACTTAGAAACTGCTTATAATAATTTTCCAGAATGTTGCAGTTGTGAACAGAATTTAGTCCAAAGAAAGGTTGTGTCTGTCTCTCACACACGCTCGCTTTCTCTCATTTGCTTTCTTGTGAGGATAGCGGGAGGAGGTGGTAGCATCTGCTCAGGGGTTTTAGATCCAGAGGAAGGCATTTATCCGCTCTGTTTTATTAATGCCCTTCTTGTGAACGCCTGGTTCCATGAGGAGCGAGTATTTTGGTCCTGGTGTGAGTGTTCAGAAGTTGAAGACTTCCAGGGTGTTTTTAAAATCCTCACAAAAACAAGTATTTTTGTGCCATAAAGACCCTCATCGTGTTGCAAGGGGAGGCTGGTGTGAGGCAAAGCAGATGTTGAGTGTTTTATTGCATTAGGTGTTTTACGAGGCAATGACAGACAGCGCTGCGAGTCCAGGCTCTCTGAAACTACACGTGGATGGTGAGAACCATGAGATGAAGAGTCTTAGAGCCGATATGGCCACGGCTCTGAAATGACCGGGAACCCTCCTGTTGATGAAGAGGGGGGAGAGCTGAGGCCCAGAAGTCACCTGGGAGGTGCAGCTCCTTCTGTGAGGTCGGTGAGACCTGCTGGAATTGGGCAGTGGCGTTTTGGACTGGTTTGCACCACCACACTGGAAATGTTTGTTCCTCAAATCCCAGATAACACTGAAAACGGGAGGAGGACATCTTTCAGAGATTTCTCTGCTGAATCTTATGTTTGCTGACACCATCTATTAAGTCTATCCAGACTTAATTGAGAGGAGGGACAAGGAGAGGAGATACCTGCATCGTCTGTGTAGTTTGAAAAGCTGCAGCCACTTTGGTTAAAAAGAAGACTTTTTCCAAACTCCAGCTGAATTTGACAACACTGGAAGGATAACGGCCTTGCACCCACAGAATAAAATGCTTTCTAGATGGGTGAAAGAAATGCATCCAGCTATCGCAGAGCAGGGAGACCAGCAGGGACCGTGGGGCATTGCTGCCTCCCTGCGCTCGCGTCAGGACAGCTGCCGGCTCCAGGGGCCTGGGCTGCGTTCATCTGCTCTTCTGGAGTGTCCCAATGGAGTTTATTTCACTTGTTATCCAAATAGCCTTTTTAAGTCCCAGGTACAAAGATAAATTCTTGGGCCAAGACAATATTTGAATTTAAGACGGTCCAGTGTTGCAATCAGGCTAGCAATGTAAACTCAGAGGCAGCATTAACTGTGCAGTATCTGTCGTTACTCCCTGAATTACGGCTGCAGGTTGCCATACCCATGGCAAGGTTTCTGCTGCAGTAATGGATATTGATGTAAAACTCTGTTGTATTAGACCAAGTGTGAAAAACTAGCTTTCTGGAGGAAAAAGATTGCATTCAAGTTTCATGTTATTGGTTTTTAAGGAAAAAGAAGTCCATAAACCTAGATGTATTCCTGGAGCAAGCAGCATCTCTAGGCTACTTTTTATTTGGTTTGATGCAAAGTGATGCTCTTTGGCAGGAGAAGAGTCGAGCCCCATGGAATGAAGCCGCTTTCCCACGGTCGGTGGCTAGGGCTCTGCTCCCGCGGGGGCCACGGGCAAAGGCAGCGCTGGCAGAGCCTCTGGTGAGGGGACACAGCCCTGGGGACATCGCAACCAGCCCCGCATCTTCCCCTGTGCTGGGGACCACCCATTGGAAAGCTAGTTTTGCACAGGGACATTTCACAGCAGCCTGTGCTTGTCGCTGAGGTTCCTTTCCTGGAAAGCACTTTCTTTTCTGCCAGCGTGACTCATTCTTTCACAAACCTGCTCTGCCCATACGAAAACCAGAGATTGTCTTTCTTTTGTTAGAGTAGTGCCATGATTTTTTTTAATTTTTTTTTTGTTTCTTTTTAGTGAAGGTTTCGATTTGCAGGATTTGCTGAGCAAAAGCTAAGCTGATGTTTTTTGTAAGGAAGCTCAGATTTGTGCAGAAGCACAGGGCTTCAGAGGGATGCCAGAAACTGCACTCCTGGCACCAAGTTCCCTCCAGTAAAATACAGATGCTCACGCGCTTATTACCTACACTAAGCAAGAAAACTGCTTTATTCCTAGTTTCTTGTCAGATGCGTTTTCTTCGTTGTGATCTGACTTTCTTGTGGACATTTTAGGACTGGACTGTTACATAGTCCCTTACGAGGGTTTAATCTTAACTGTAAGAAATTTCAAAACTTTTTTTAATCTCCTAAATTGATAGAGCATCACTTTGTATCCTAGCGAATGTCTCTTCAGTATTTCGGATGTGATGCAGAATGCATTTAAATGCTTTCACGGGGTTTGGGAGAGATCTGGGCTCTTTATGGAGGGGGGAGAAAAACCCCTAGAGGAATAAAGAAAGGGTATTCTAGCAGAATATATACGTTTTAGTAAAAGACGGAAACAAGGTTTTTTGCACATCTAGTGTGTGAATTGCAATCTATTATAAGAATTTAAGGTAATAAAATACCAATGGTAATCACAATGTGTAAATTCCCTGCTTTAATTTTGTGCATAATGGGCAATACATGGCAGTACCAATTATCCTGTATTCTCCATTTGCAGAGGTAGCACTAAAGATAATGCTGATGTTCCTCATTGCGAATTCTATTGTCTCTAAAAAGAAACAGTTAATTAACCCCATAAACCCATTAGTAGATCATTCTTGGTATTTAAGAGACATCTGGGTTCTGGGAGAGATACTTTTGCCAGTAGAAGCCAGCAAGATTAGCTTCAGGTTGCTCAAAAACGGTGGCCTCATATGGGCAAACAGTAAATAACAAAGTAAATAATGTGTTAATAATTAGTGTGTTCCTACGTGATGCTGATCATTGAGAGGTGTAGTCATGGCCAGAAATCTCAAAAAGTGAAATACAACGTACTTAGGTGATGCTGTGGCATCCATTACGATATTGCTGTAATTTAGTAAATTTTCTTGCAAGTTGGTGCCCCTTCAAAAGAACGCATTGTTTAGGTGACAGAACATCTTTGAGTCAATATCAATGATACAAGTACTGCACACTTAATGTTTTTCAACAGTGTGGAGTGGGAAGCATACTTATTTGCTCAAAGGAAGGAAGCATTTTATGTTCAACATAACTTCAGTTTTACATAAACAAATGCCTTATCTGAAGGGTTAATTCACAGCAGACAATCAAAGAAGAAGATTTCATAGTTGTTTCTATTTGGCAAGGAATAACAATGCCCCCAAACTGAATATGCCAAAGCAAAGAAAGGCAAACTGTAAAAATGCACTGGGCAATACTGATTTTATGAGTAAAACAGAGATAGTGGGCACTATATATTCCTTTAAGTTTGTACTTGCAGTTCTTCCAAATAGCAATTCAAAAATAATATGGTTGACTCGGGGTCTCTGTGTTGCAACACTGGTGCCATAGCTTGTGGGTTTCCCAGGAAGGTGCCCCTGTACACCCCAGTGAGCCCAGTTCCCCCCAAACAGCCTGTGTGCCGCCATCGTGTCCCCCCAGGTCCCCCTTGTCCCCTGGCCCTGCACCCCCAGCCGGCCTCCCCTCATCCTCTCAGCCCTTGTTCTGATCCCATTATCATCATCTTCTGCAAGGGAAGTAAGGCATTCAAGATGTCAATTTGAACTGATTTTTTTTCTTTTCTTTTTTTTTTTTTTTTGTAAAGCTGCCATCAACTATTTATAAATGATTATACAGATGCTGGAGGAAATTAATCTGCTAACCAGATAAAGAGAGTAATACGTGGCTCATTTACTCTTCTCTTTTCCTGGCTTTCTCCAAAATCAATTGGACTCTGGCTACTGATGCCTGCTTAATTCCCAGGCGTTTCTGAGTGGATCAGATATGTCATTCAGAAGTTATTACAGTCCATCCAAAAAAAAGATGCAATTTCTCAAGGTTAGGCGGCCATTAAGGCCTGACTTGACTGAAACTTTTCATAGCAAAAAAATGATCTTTTTCTAAGGGATTTTAAAACTTACTGTATTTAATGCTTTGTAGGGAAATATGATGAATTTCTGTAAAAATGAATAGAGATCTTAAATCTGTAAGTGAATCTTCTCACTTGTGCCTAGTACCTGCTCCCTCTAAAGAATTCTAAATCTGTAAGATTTAGAATAATACATAGAATGGTATTTCTTCTAATCAACTATATCCCTTTAAATTTTTCTGGTTTTGCACTTAATACTGATGATCCTCCTCTTGGGGCCAGCTCTCCTGGTGTCCTCCCCCTTCTCTTCCAGTGTCTGTATCTGTCACTAAAGCTTTCTCCTTGGGCTACTCCTGGTTTATTACTTCTTGGTATCACAGGGCAATTTAATTAAGTGTTAGTGTTAGTAACTTCTCCTGGAGGAAGAGTCTTGAATCTGTGTGTGCAGCCCTGACCTCTCTGTGCGTATTCAATCTTCCATTTTCTTCTGCCCTGTCAGCTTTTGTTCGTGGACAGTGCCAGATTTAACAGAACAAGAAGTAAACATCCAAAACCAGTTGCTCTAACAAATCCGACTGTCTGTCCCCTACTCAAAGCCATTCAATGGCCTTTCCGTATTTCCTAAATTATCTTTGCATTGGTTTTTGCCTTCAAGGTACTTGTCAGTTTAACTGCGGCCGATTCTTGGCTCCTTTTAGTTTTTTCGTTTCCCTCTCTTCCCTCCACTGCCCCATTTCAGGGTGTCTGTCTGTTCCCTCTGGTCTTCTCCTCCTCCCACCCTCGCTGTGATCATGCTGAACAATGTCAAATGGAAAGATAATGCAAGTCAACATCTTCAAGTGCAGCAAATCGCAATTCAAAATGATTAGGAATTATTAAAAGTCACAAAAAGTATTTAAATCACAGATTTATGTGCATTTACAAGGAATTGCTCTGTCCTGTGAGACACAGGATGATAAAAGAGGGAAGCGAGGCAGCAATGAGAGCATGGGAAGAACATTTGGGTCAGCATAAACCTTTCTGTTTCTTATAATATCTGTCTGCTTTCTACTCGTCTGCAGACAAATAACAGGGAGTGGAGCTCGGAATAGGACACGCAGATCCTATCCATCTGCTCCGAGTCATTATAAAACTCTTCCTCCTACACGGGGCGGGGGGGGGGGAAGATAAAGGATTCATGAAAGAAAAAAAAAATCCCTGAGCATGAGCGCTCTGTGGGGCTCTGCAGGGTGATGGCTGGTGCTCGTCTCCCCTAGGCACACGGCACTAGAAGAGGAGAAGTTCTCACAGTGGTTGTATGTTGAGCATCTACAAAGAGAAGGACTAATTGAGCACTTTAGAAACCGGCAGCAGTATTATGAAGTAGTTCCCCCCCAGCTTGCGGTGAGGCAAGGGGATGCCTCTGTCGCTGCCCTGCAGCAGGTGACAGCAGGGACCCAAACGGTGTGACAGCCTGCAGGTGCAGCGCTGCTGTGTGGCACTTGTCACACCCTGTCAGCACGCGGGGGGTCCCGGTTGCTGTCAGAAGGATGCTCAGAGACCACTGTGCTGAAACTGCTGTGTGGGCCAGTGGTTTAATGATGGCCAAGGCTGGCCACTTAGCGGCCTTTGTGCTTTGCGTACAGATACCCGAGTCTTGCAAACACTGTACCAAACAGCGCATGTAAGCTAATGTCTCTTGGAGGGTTTTTTTCTGATGCAAGCATAATTAATACTAGTGATCTTTCTACCTCGTCAGTTTGGGAATATCTTTTCAGCTAGTAAATCCCCTGATGTACGAATTGTGACTTTATTGATGTTTTCAGAGTATCTATCTAATATGATGGAGACTGACTGAGATGTAGAAAGCATCATATTTTTATCAGCAATAATAACGTTGTTTGTTTATTGAAAAGCTGCCTTCTGTAGTCAAGCTAGAAATGACTTCCACTATGTTTTTGGGGGGAGAATTTTTACTTTATTTGGGCTTTAATCTATTGACTTTGTCTTTAGACTGGCCTGTATATTCTATTCATTTTATGTTGAAAGAGCCCTTTAAAAATGAAATAACATTTAAAAAATGAGTATCAGAAGCAGTAGGAAAGAGAATCAATGTTACCAAAAAACAATAGCCATCTGGATGTTTCTGCTCTACCACCTGTGTATGGTTTATATGGCCTATTCATTAGAGAAAGGCCCTGCTTCTGTCTTTCCCCACTTCAAGATGATGGTAAAGAACTGTTTAAATCCAATGCTTATTTTACTGCACAAAGCTTAGTAATAAATTACTATTTTAGTGCTCATGCTTGAAATGCTCTATATTTTATAATCTCAAGGAAGGACATAGCCATGTAGGGGAATGACTGAGTTGTACTGAGCATCTGTTAGAGAGTCTCTGATGAGACAAGAATATGGAAATGCACTGGGTAGGTCATGGTTTCCATTTAAAAAGAAGATTCTCAGTGCGTATTTTTCTTCTCTGATTGCATGAAGAGCAAGAGAAAGCAGTATGGGAGAAGGGCTGAAAAGGCCACGGTAGGCTGGGTTTGGGGTAGTAAAGGAGGAATATTGGAGCAGCAGAAAGGGGAAAGTAAGGAAAAGTGAAGTGTCCAGCTGGGCAAGAGGAGGTGAGCTCAGCGGACTGGGGCGAGGAGAGCTGAGGGCAGAGCAGTGCCGTGTCCGGAGCTGTTTCAGAGGAGCAACAGACCCGG
The DNA here is from genome assembly GCA_013396915.1 of Stercorarius parasiticus. Lineage (NCBI taxonomy): Eukaryota > Metazoa > Chordata > Aves > Charadriiformes > Stercorariidae > Stercorarius > Stercorarius parasiticus. Next base: position 232,742 of record VWZL01002320.1, on the reverse strand, counting down.
GGGGATGGAGGGAGGGAGGGATGCTGCAGGCTCAGGAGCAATGTCACCCTGTCCAGGGGATTGGCTGTGGGGTTTTTCTTCCTCCTGTTCTTGCTGTGGTTTTATACTCTGAAGGTGACTTCCTAGTGTTTTGACCTGTTGTATAGTAACTAGCAGCTTTAGGTCTTCAGAAAGTATTTCTTCCTTCTCTGGAGTGTATATGAAAACACATACTAAAGTATGCAGCCCCATGGAGAATCCCAGAATGGTCGGGGTTGGAAGGGAACTTTGGAGCTCGTCTAGTCCAACCCCCTGCCAAAGCAGGGTCATCTCGAGCAGGTCACCTGTTTGCTGCCTGGCGGTGATACAAAACTTACCTGTTCCTCCATTGTCGTGCTCTTCTTCCTGTCGGTCTCTCCAGCTGTCAGTCAGTGTCTCAGGGCTCACAGAGCAATCGGCATCTCCAAATCTCCGTGTTGCGCTCCCAGCTTTCCTCATAACTCATCTCACCCCTGAATAGAAAGGAGTAAATGGGTCACCGTAGCATGGTCCGCTGTTTGATGCAAGCTGCCATACCTGGGTGCGTTTGGGCGCACGAGTGGCGGTGCACAAGGAGTCCCCGTTGCCAAATGACTTGTCCTTACTCTTGCAGAGGGTGATCAAGGTATAGAACAAAAATAATGTAAAAATAAAACTAAAAGTCATGCTTTTCTTTATGAGCTAGGAAGGAAAGGGGAAGCTGAGATTTAAAGCATCCCATGTCCGGTTTCAGTGTATTTGTACCCTAATCTGGGGACGGGCCAGGAGTCAGGCCATATACCCTACATTTAAAAACATATAATTGAAGTGAAGCTTCAAAAAAAAAAAAAAAAAAGGGAAAAAGAAAAAAATCCCCTGCATTTTCCTGTTCTCAGAGTTTGATATCCTTCCCTATCTGACCTATTCCAAAAGTATTTTTGTTTAAACCGGCAAGAATGTATATTCACCGTGATGGGACTCGGCACCAACAAGGAGTCCAGTGATTTTTCTCTAGCATTAATGAAGCATGATGAAGATTTACCAGAAAACTTGTCATTGCAGGAATCCCTCACAAGGGAGATATCTTAGGTGTTTGCTGGTGGGTACTTATGAGAAATACTTGGAAATGATGCTTAAGTTAGAACAGCGTTATGTTTGTACCCATGCTCTTCTGAGGGTGCAAGTGAGGTCAGGTTTGCAGAGAAATAACTGCATTTACAAAATTGTATGCATAGAAGATATTTCCTCCTCTTTAAAGGCAGCCTCTGTTTTGAACTTTCCACATCATAGTATCTAGAAAGTAAAGAATTATTTGTCTGGCATTTGGTCCCTGTGTTGTACCTCTCTTTTGCCAGTATTACAAACATATAGTATTTTATGCAAATTTCAGGGAAAACTCTCTCCCTGCTTGAATTTTCTCAAGCAGTGGAATAGTGCTGTTATCAGTGGGTTTAGCTCAACCCCAGAAATGGTCCAAAGACAAATCGGCTTCGGGAAAAAAAGGGCATTTCCCCCCACCCTCCTTTTTTAATCAGGAGAAAGAGCCCCAACTTGTCCATTTTCAAGTGTCAGGCTTTGGAAGACAGATTTGCTGCAGGGGCAGAAGTGGCAGTTGTCTTTGGACAACTGTCGGAAGGAGTTGGCTGCCTGCTGCAGTCAATCACCATGTTCAATAGAGGTTTTCAACTCGTGAATGTGCGGGAGCAGGTGACGGCAGCTAGGTTATGTCCCTGTCAAATTAGAGAGCCCGGAATACTGATAAGCCATCAAGCCATTAAAGCCCATTTCAAATGGAGTCACTTCAAATGAATGGAAATTAATGGAAAGGGATAATGGAAATCATTGGCTTCAACAGAGATATAATGTATTTAGTTTACATGTGTCTTAATGGAAATTGATGATCCTCATTTTGAATTTAATGGAATTCCTGCAGCCTTATTGCAATGTAATAGAAAATAATATTCTGTAATTGAAAATCAATTCAGATAATTCCTATTAATAATTAACACTCCTATCTCGGAATCGTCTAACATCTATAATTTAGTGCAAGGGGAAGAAGCTCATCTGACAGTGAGGTGAGGCTCGGTGTTGGCTTTCAGGTGTGCAGTCTGATCAGAAAATATGGAGCTGAGCTGATCTTCCCTGGGCTGGGGGTAAGAAGTTCCCTGGATGTGAACTGGAGTGACTGGGCTCCATGCTGTAGTCGCCGATGCTTTGAGAGGTTTTCCCGGTTACTCATGGAGTCTCATCTGACCTTTTGCCCTACAATGTTAAGCAAAATAGAGCGTGCTTGCATGCAATGTGCATTTGGGTGCCAGATCAGGAAAAACCCAGTCAGAGCTGCTCGACCTCAGTGCTTAACGCCAGCAGAATCTGAGCACGGGTTGCGTGAACTGAATTAACTGTAGATTTAAAATGAAGTGTAGGTTAAGGTACCTCTTGCCCTGTCTTACTCTGTAAAAATCCCAGCACTGCCATCAGGCAGACTCTTGCTATGTCTTGTGTCCAGCTCTATTCTTCTCCATTTAATTTTTCCTGGGTGGATCAAGGACGCAGGCTCCAGCTGAGGGTGGTGGGGTGAGGCAAGGTCATAGTCCACCACCTTCCCAATGCTTTAGCACCGAGGATCAGGAAAGAACGAGGACTTATTCTTCCCATTGTTTCGTTTATCTGAGTTTAACAGGGCAAGGTTCATCATTTATAGTGGGTGGATTTCTCCAGGCCCTGGTAGGGCACAGACATTTCATCCTCAACTCGATGTCTAAGAGAGATGTGCTCCTGACCTGCCTCATTTTTTTGACTGTTGAGGGAACCTTGCTCACCCACGGGTGTCTACACTAGACATATTTAACACTAGTCAAGATAAAGCCCATCCCCTGTCTGTGCTTCTGCATTTCCTCACAGCTGTTTTAAGTGTTTAAAGCAATTTGTTTCCTCTAGAGACGTGGAAGTGGCAACACGCGCCGCAAGCCGCCTTCTCTGCCTGTAAATAGAGAAGCCAGCGATGCAGCCTCTGCCACCTCTGCAGCCCGGGGGAATATGTTAGAAGGGCGACTTTTACTTGCGATGTGGTTGCCTTATACATTTGCTGGCAGAAAATGCTTTTCTGGCCACGTGCTGAGGTCCATCGTTGCACTTGATTCCTCTTCTGAAAACTGTATATTATAAAAATAACAAAATCCTTCAATTTCCCACCAACTGTTCCATTCTTTTCAGATAAGACGGATGGGGCAGAGGAATGTATATCATGGTCTGGATTAAAAACATAGCTCTGCGTGGAGTGTCACGCAAAGCCCAGTGAAGCCCTAGGAGTTTGCTTTGTAGGAGGAGAGAGCACAGCACTTCATGGGATTTGGCTGTTAATTTCCCAATTCAGTAATATTTGTGTTCCCGAAGAGAATGGCAGTACAAAATGCATTTCAGCTGATAAGTAATGGCACTATATTGCAAGTATTTTAATTGAGAAGCTTTTTCTTTCATGAGACTTGTACATTAGCAGCATTTAACAGTACAAGCACCCGTTTTCCATTTCATTTTCAAACTACCAATTCTAAATAATTCAAAAATAATTCCCTTGAATGCAACTTTTGTCAGTTTTTACAATGAGATTATTAAGCAGTGTCACTTCAACAGTAGCTCCCTTCCTAATTATATATTCAGGTCCATTGAAATTCTCCTTTCTTTTTAATTACTCTTTGACATTTGATCTACAGAATTATATGGCTACCAGTCATTGTTTTTTCTTTTTTCCTCTGCTTCCTCCATTAAACTGATATACTGAATTGCTTCTCTCTTAGAAACTTTGTGTTCTTGACTTTTAGAAGGGCTGCAGAGAAAAATCTTTCTGCTTTTGCACTTGAGCTTGAGAGAGAGACTTAAACATTGCGTGTAGGTCTCCTTTAGCAGCAAACTCTAGATAACTCTTTATTCTTCTAAAGATGGAGTTGGTTGATGTCATTTCGGCTGCTCGACTCAAGGGAAGAAATAGTGATATTGCGCCATCAGGAGACGGGGATCTGTTCTGGATTGCCTGTGTTTAGCCATGGTGGTAGCAGGGATTAAAGTTTATAAATGAGGGGAAAAAGCTAATGATGATTATAGCTTTACTTAGTGAATTCTGACTTCTTGATGAGGAAACAAAATAATCTGGTTCCCAACTGACTGGAGTGTATAGAACTATCATCGTTCTTCCCGGTGGGCTGTGGCTCAGCAGGGAGGTGGCTTTGGCTGCATCCATCAGGGCACTTGCTGCGAGAGCTGCTTTGCTCAGAGTACCGGAGCCGAGAAAGGACTCCAGCATTAAAGAGCTCGGTGTCACACCACCAGTTCTCAGCCTCAGGGGGGAAACCCCTGGGGACTGGGGGCCCGTGGTGCTCCTGTGGGGAGTTCAGACCATGGGGCAGGACGGTGCATCTAAGCAGCAGTCTCCCAGGGCCGCTCCTTGTATCCAGTGGCTGCTAAATGCACCAGTGGCTTGTGGGCAGAGAATAGGAGCTAACGTTTCTCCAGCAAGGTGGGCGTTTTCTGGTCTTAATGTCTCGTGTCCTTTTGCATTCTGTTATCAGCGCATCCTCAGTTATTGTGTGAGTGGCACAAGTTCGATGCAGGCGTGGGAGGTGCTGGGGTGCTGGAGCCCTCCCCAGCCTGGGACGGGTGCAGGGCTCATGCCCCCAGACCGGGTGCTCCAGGCACTGCTCCATCGCGGGGAGGGCTCTGGCTCCAGCAGCTTGGGGAACTTCACAGCTGAAAGCCACAAACATGGCGCAGCTCAAAGTGGATTTTCAGGCCTGCAGTCTTAGATGTTGGTACCTAAATACCACTGAACTTTTGTTGTTTGTTTTGTTTTGTTTTGTTTTTTTAAGGACTTAGCCTGGATTTTAACAGGAGCTTGCTATTGAGCTTACTGGTATCAGGGAATTATTTGTGAATTCCAAGTTAAATATTTCTTCTGGATTCTCAGACAGATACTTCACATGCACCTTCTTCCTGTTTCAAACAGCAAACGGCATTAATTTCATCATGAAACCTCAATTTCAGCAGGTACTACTTAGCAGAGTTGTTTTTAAATAAATAAGGTGCATTAGCTGTTTGATCAGCATGAAGAAGGATGTGATTTTAATCAATGAGATAATTTGAGGTTTCTTGCCCCAGCTGAGGTGGATTATTTTGTCAGTCTGAAATGTGTGCCCTGTTTTGCATTGTTTTACCACTTGCTTAATTCAAAGGCACCCAGACATTAGAGAGAACATTTATGCATGTGCGTGCTTAATATAGTCTCTGCGTAGCACAGCATCGTGCGGAGGATCCTTAAAGTAGGGCAGCATCAAACACTGGAGAGACTGTGATGAGCTCGCACAGACTAGCAGCTGTATAATATCTCTGTAAATGCTTACCTGAAAATATAAAATAAACTGTTCTGGGTAGAAAACTGACATTGCCTGAAAAACGGGGGGAAAAAAGAGAATAATTGAAAGAAAAGCATAACGTCTGCTTTGAAATATTCACCACAGTAAAAGGAAGAGTAGCTGTAGAAACTTCAGAGGGAAATGATTCAGTAGGAAGTTTCAAAGACTCTATTAGATGGGAAAGTTATAAACTTTTTTCCCTTGAGGATGCTGTTGAGGTAGCTGCGTATTATACCTTCCCTTATTATTTCTCTGTTGCACGCTTTAACTGTAGATAGTTGCATGCAAGTCTTTGCAACCACATGAGTATTTTCTGTAGGGTGTGTGAGCAATGCAACTTACTTTAGATGTATCTCCTCATCTTTGCGTATTACATACTTACGAATGTTGAAGATGATTTCTATACCCACACATGCCTGCACTGCTGTTCATTGTGGGTTGTCTCTTCCACCAGCCATGCGTGCAGGCACTAGGAGTTCTTAGTCTCTTAAAACATGTTTCTCAGCAGTAGAAAGAATAACCAGAGACAGGATCCAACCCACTCAATGAAGTGGAGTCAGCTCCTCTTCTTCTCCCCACCCCCACCGTGTAACCGCTTCTTTTGGTAGAATTAAGCGCTCTGCAGAAGGAAATGGAAATAACTCAAACGCTGTTCTTCTTAGAGCTTTGCAAGTACCAGCTGATGGGTCCCTATAGCGGCCGTGCAAAGTGCTATTGGTCCCTACTGCAGAAGATGGCTCTTCCCCTGGGAAGCTGTGGCTCGGGAGGCTGAATGTGAGCCCCGTGGTGACCCCGGAGAAGCTGCTGGTTCTTAGTCTCTGTTTCAGCTGCAGCCTCTGCCCTGTTCATCCCAATGGGAGGGGAGGAGCCCTCAGTGCTTCATCTTCCCTTGAGGAGAGCTTGGGGCACAGTTTATAGCTTAAAAGCTTTATGTTTTGAGGGCCTTTGCAAGATTGTACCTGTTATTTAGATGCACGCGTTCCGTATGTGAAAACCACCGTTACAGGGGGGCCGATGGGGGCCTCTGCAATAGAAATTTTAGAAGGAACCAACTTGGAGTGTCATGAGAACACAGAGCTGGGAGCCGCGTGTCCCGAGGTACCCATGGCAAGGATATCATGTTCTCTGTCATTTTTCTAAACAAATTAATGCCTCAGGCAAGGAGTGCAGTAGAAAGGAAATTGATTTAATTTCAAGTGAACTGTTTTTTAGAGGGATTTTAGGTATACGTTTTGTGGCAAAACACTGCTTAGATGAAAAGTGCCATTTCTGATTCTATTCTTTCTGAAGTGGATTCAGGTAAAGAAAAACCTTCATTATCATGTGAGTTAACAGTAGTTTTCCCCCTTTACGTTGGGCTGAACTGAAGTGCATAATAATACTGCTACATGGGAATGATTTTCCCTAGGTAGGGAAAATGAGATATCTTCCCTACCTATGGAATAATAAGCTATTTTCCATAGGTAGGGAAAACAAGGTATTTTCCTATTTATAATATCATTTTGTTATGTGCAATTAAGGGGTCAGTAACTCCAAATGAGCTCATTACTGAGAATACTCTGACCTGTTTTATGCACTGGTGCAAGTAGTTGGGAAGGATGATCACCACCTCCCCTGCACAGGGCTGCTTTATGCTGGACGTGGGTATGAAACACCATTGAATCATGGCTGCTTCCCACCAGCGCTACCTGGGGGTGCTTCTGGGCGGATGAAAGGGAAGGACCGAAGTCTTGGCTTTGTCTCTAGCTGCTAGTTAAAATAAATAGTAGTAGTAATAATAATCTGCTAGAGAGGCAGGAACCACTGCCTTCCCTCCATCCTTCACCCCATAGCGCGCCGTTTCTCGGAACTTCTTACTGGTGGTGTGTTTCCCATCCTGGCCACAGCGATGCTGAACACACATCTGGACAAATTAGAGTTGTTTTTTTGTCCTAGAGAATTGTCTTTCCCTTTAATTGTAACGATGGGACTTTTACGCTCATGATCAGAAATACAGATGTGATGCACAAGTGATTTGTTGACTTGAGGCAACGGCGGCTGCATGGGAGGCAGCGTTTTAAGTGGTGACACTGATGAGGCAAAGCAGGACAGAAAACCATCCTGGAAGATAAATGTAGGAGGGGGGGGAAAAAAAAGGTCTTTTGGAGATGCTTTCTCTGAAGTGCATCCATTTGCCGAAACAGAATCAGCCAGAAGAAACTTGTGATCAAAGTATGTGAGTGAGAAGACAATGAAAGTAAAATGGGAGATTAGATGTATTAGGCACCGTGTGAAAAGGAGCGATGAAGGGCTCTGAAGTTGGATGAAACCAGTAAAGCAAAGGCACTATAAGGTAAATAAAAAGATGAAACAGGCAGCTACCAGGGGGGAATAAAAAGGGCTCACTGATTAACGTTTTGGGGAGAAGCAGGACGGACAATTTTAGACTTGCTTAATAAAAGCAGGCACATAAAAGTAGTATGTAAAACCTCCAAAAATTCATGGAGAATATAGGAAAAAAATAATGATTAACTGCAAACAGTAGATGAGCAAGATCATGACGTGGTAGGTGCAGCTGAGGTGCCAAGTGTCAGCATCAACAGACAAGCGTAATACATGGAGGAGACAGACAAAACCCACAGAGGTGAGCTCATCCCCTAAGGGATGAGAATCTGTGATTAAACGGGACCTTCCAGGCCAGTGAGGGACAGCTCTGAAACCAGTGGAGTTGCTCTGGTTTAGGAGAATATCCGTCAATGCAGCCTATTCTGCACTATAGTAACCCGTTTATGCAGGTGCACCGAGCACCCAGTCTGGCGAAGGAAAGCGAAATCACAGCTTTACACATGAGCAAGAGGTGTAAAATGATGATCTTAATCCCGGTACTGTTGCATAAGGTGATGAAATGCCATATTGTGGCAAGTTACAAGGAACAGCGTGCTGACACCATAAATAAATACTTCTGGTAACTGGCAGTGTACAGCTAGCTCACTGGGGTGGGGGGGAGATTTTTTTCAATTTAAACTTAAAATGTATATTTGTATGTAGGTTTTTTCATGAGTCAGGTCCCTCATCACTGATGTCTTCCTATGGTGTTAGGCAATTCCAGCCAGTCTTACATTACTATAACAAAGGTTGAAGGTAGTTTTTATTAAAAATAGCATAAACCAGTGATTTATTAGGTGACGGGCGAGGGCACAGGACCCTGCTGGGAGGGAGGGAGGTGCCCGCGAGGCTCCAGCAAAGCTGTCCTGCTCTAATGCACATCCTCAGTAGTGCCAATGGCTTGTCTCAGTCTTTCAGATTTAAAATAACGACACAAGTGTTCTTTCTTCACAGTTATAAAAATGTGATTAAGAAAGGGTAGATCAGAAATACTGAAGTTTCATACTGTATAACTTTTCTGCCATGAAAGTATTTAAATTGCTTTTTGTTGCCGATGATGAATCTGTCCCCCCAGGAGGAGCAGATCCTGAGGTCACTCTGGGAATATTAAAAAAAAAAAAAAAAAAAATCTGCAACAGGTTCATATATTTCAATCTTCTCTGACTGTCTGGGCAGACATTGCCAGGTATGGGAGCTAAGTGGGTAAAAAATCAGCCCTTTATTTATTCCCTCCACCCGGCGTACTCCCAGTAGGAGTATCGCTGCCTGAACACAGAGTGACTGGAACTGAATCTAATAACAGATCTGCTGATTTGATTAACTAACTTTTTCCTCGGTGATGGGGAGAAATGTGGGATTCTTAACTGCTGGAGGTTTTGTGTGCTTAACCCCATGATTCACCTGCTCCTTGTGCCCCCTGCGCTTCCAGCATCATGGCCGCAGGGTGGGATGCACTTACCACTTGCTGTGGGGGGCTGCTCCTCTGCTGAGCCACTCTTGAGATGCTGCTCCTCCACCAACACTGGCAGCACTGCCCGTCTTCAGGGATTAATCCGGAAAAGCACTGATGCAAAATGCTATCATTTTCTCAGCAATCTGCTTATCGGTTGCTGCGTGTTGCAACGGGATTAAAGCGCGCAGGGGTGAGGATGGAAGAGAGGGGCTGAGAACGGGAGGGACAGGGATGCTCAGCCCAGGGACCAGCCCTGCCGCCAGGAAAAATACCTCCCATCTAATCTGTAGCAGAAATTGTTTGCTTGCTTCCCTCTCATCTAAGAGATCTCCTTAGAGATGAATGTGGCCTGCATCTCGCCGTATGTAACCCTCGTATTTTTACTTTTAAAATTTAAATTAGTCATTCTTGAACATCTTCAAGTAGAGCGATGACTCATCAGCTGTTGAACTGGTTAAAGCTTTTAGGGAAAAAAAATGTACTTGTTGAGGAATGATTTTTAAAATGCATTCTTTACAACATAATTACCATGTTTGATATATTTTCCACTTTCTGTGGGAAATGTCATGCCTTTCTACACTAATCCAATCTCGTTTGAAAGCCATATAAAAACATCATCAAAATGGATACAAAAACCAGTGACCAAAAATCTTAGGTGTGTTCTGTTTTGTAAATGAAAAAGGCTTGTAGCTATTTTTATTTTTTTTTTTTTAGTACTGAAAAATAAGTTATTGTGGGAAATGAAATTAGGAGAGCGCGCAACTTCAAGAGGTGTTTTTGGCAACCGTTTTTGGAATGGAAACGTCCCATTTTCCTGACTATGGCTATGGGCATTCATCCTGTGGAGCTGCTGCTGGCATGTCCCTGCCCTCTGCTCCTCCACCACCCCAAGTCCCCCGCCAGGGTCCCCCCATGGGGACAGCCTGGGGGCTTGGGACCCATGAGCACCGCGCTTCCTCCCACCTGCAGGGATCAACGTGTTTTCTTAGCACTTTGGGTAAGAGGCACCCACAGATTTAAAACTTGCATTTGGAAACCATTTCATATCTTTTTCTTTTTCTTTTTTTTTT